>JAOTQE010103574.1:0-13725 GCA_025631205.1 Nesometra sesokonis
CATATATATTTAATTAAAACAAAAAAACCTTTGTTTGCAATTTGTTTCACTTTAAATGCTAGATTGCCTAGACTAAAAGGTTTTATGAATTAGTGGATAAGTCACAACAGAATGTTTGGCCATTACAAATATGAAAATGCTATGATTCTGTGATGTATTTACTAGGTTATGGCTCTATCAATTACACCACATTTAGAAATTGAGTGGCGACCTCAAAAAAAAAAAAACAAGTTCACTGCTAACTTCAGTTTTTTTTTCCAAATTTCAAATGTAGAAGTAAATAGTACAAGAGCATTCAATTTGAACATGAATCAGTGGAATGCCTTTTTAATGTTTCCTACCAATATCTCCATGCACTTTCTTCAATTCTTATATAGAGTTCATGTTATGTGTTCCTAAAATGAATAGCTGTTATATTAAAAATATATTTTTATGTTATATTAAAAATATATTTTAACTTTACACTGTAGGCTTACAAATAGGCAAGTTGCCCATCCATATGTATTTGTATTTTAATTCTAAAAAAAATTAAAAAATGAATTAAATTCTTCTGTTGACTGCTATAGGAAAACATAAGAAACAAGAATATAATAACATCATCAGAGCTATTAAGCTTATATGCGAACTTATTTTATATGGCATTGTAATACTAATAGTTACATACCTGACTGGCCTGATATTTTGATATCCACAAGTGGGTTACCAACAGTAGCGATATCATCTACCTCATAGTAAAGCTTCTTAATGACACCATCAAATCGACTTGTAATTGTCACTGATGCCTTGTCACTTTATATGGCATTGTAATACTAATAGTTACATACCTGACTGGCCTGATATTTCGATATCCACAAGTGGGTTACCAACAGTAGCGATGTCATCTACCTCATAGTAAAGCTTCTTAATGACACCATCAAACCGACTTGTAATTGTCACTGATGCCTTGTCACTTTATATGGCATTGTAATACTAATAGTTACATACCTGACTGGCCTGATATTTCGATATCCACAAGTGGGTTACCAACAGTAGCGATGTCATCTACCTCATAGTAAAGCTTCTTAATGACACCATCAAATCGACTTGTAATTGTCACTGATGCCTTGTCACTTTGCACCTCACAAATACTGTCAAATTGAGCTACTGTGTCACCTTCTTTTACATACCTGCAAGTTTTATTATTAACAATAATTAATTAGCAATATATAGTAGCCCATTATCTATGGAAACATTTAAAAGGTTATGGTGGGCTTATAAACTGGTCAGTAACATACTTTGTTTTATAGCACTGGTTTTACTAATTCAGAGCTTCCAGTATTTCGAAAATTTGCTTGCCAATCAAGCAACATATTTCGAGATTATGATTGCCTTGAAAACAAACTGCACTTGCCCTCAAACAAATTCCACTTGCCATCAAACAAATTCCACTTTCCCTCAAATAAATTCCACTTATCCTCAAATTGCACTGCCCTCAAATAAATTCCATTTTCCCTAAAAAATGCACTTGCTCTCAAATTGCACTTCGGAAGCAGGCCTCGAATTTGGGCTTTGTAGGGGCAAGGCTATTTTTGGCTTGATTTTAAGGGGTACTACAGGGCACTTGAGGCCATTTTGTTCAAATTGTATTCTTATGTATTACTTAAAATAAGGGGCACCAAGGCCAAAGTGGCCTTGATGATGGTCAAATTTTGAAGGCACTGGGGCCAAATGACAGGGCACCGGCGGCAAATGGCCTTGGTGCCTTGGTTAAATTCGAGCCCTGCACTTGCCCTCAAACAAATTGCACTTGTCCTCAAACAAATTGCAATTGTCCTTAAACAAATTCCATTTTCCCTCAAAACAAACTCAACTTGCCCTCAAACGAATTCCACTTTCCCTCATGCACACAATCTTTACCACTAGTTAAAACAGTGTCAGATTACAGATTAATAAGCCTGTTTATTTCACAGTATGTAGCTTACCAAGCTGAAGCCAGATAAATGCAATAGAATAATACAAAAAACTTGAGACATGCTTGGTTGGAAGTTTCTGTCCATTTGACCCTAGTCATGCATGCGCCACTGCAAATGTAAAAGGGCTTATTTAACAATTGCCGCTATGACAATAAAATTATGGTTGCCCAATGCAAATACTTGGTAACCCCAGGACAATGATTCTACAAGCCCTGATGATCTTACCATTCCTTGACTGTTACTTCTGCTATGCCTTCTCCAATATCTGAGAGCTTGAATGGTACCACCTCTCCAAAACTTACTGAAAATTTAAACAAAATTATAAAAATACTGCAAATGGCTAAAAACTAAATTTTGAAAATATTGGGTTACTCATGGATGTAATGTACTGTAACTACAAAAATTATTGGGTGGGAGAATGTTTAAAGTGTATTTTAAGGTTATTCTCAGGGTGGACGTGGGTAGGTGGACGACTCAGAGGGGTGGGTATACTGACTCACCTGTACCCAACATAATTATCACATCCTATTTACTGGGTAAGTGTCCTTAATCATATCAGCCCTCGCTTTTACTTATGGTACCCAAGGTTCTGGGTTATCAAAACCGTATGGTGGGCAACCAGTGACAACGTTATAAACTTGTGGAGGACAGGTATTTTCACAAATCACCTGCCAACCTGCTACCCCCTACTGTTGGAGGAGGTTATGTTTTTACACTTTTTATGTGAGTGTTTGTTCGTAAACAGCCTAAAAGCCAAAGTTCTAATCAGCAACTCTTGACACTTGGCCATAATGTTCCAGAGGCAAGGTCAAATGTATGAAAGTCCATGCCCCTGTGACCATAATTTGAAGGGAAAGGATCAAAGGTTATGATCAAGGTTGAGAAAAATTCAAATTCACGGAATAGGCCAAAAGTACTGACATAATTGTCACACAGACTTCAAACTTGGTTATGTGTATGAAAGTCTACGGCATATGTTACCATAGGGGCAGGGCCTAATGTCATGGTCAAGCAAATGGTCAAATTCATGTAATCAGCCATACGTTCTGGCATAGTTGTCACATAAACTCCTAAGTGTATGAAATTGTGGCATTGCATCTTATGTAACTAGGGACTATCGTTGATGGAAATATACACTCTTGGAGTGTCTCTAGGTTGTTTTAGTCATGAAGAGAGCAGGGAAACTGGAAAATAACATAATAACATATTTAGCAATAACATTGTACACCATACCTTGTGAAGTACTAAGGTATTTCTTGATTAAAAAATCACTTGGGTTAATATTACTCTGTGATTTCTCCTGCTGGTATAAAGCACTTGTTGACCTTCCTGGCACAGCCTGAATGAAATATTTTGAAAAAAAAATATTTTAGGAATTAGGAACAGAATGGTATGAAAATGCTTTCTCCTTATACATCACTCCTTCGACATTGCCAGTCATCAAGGAGAAATGAGGAACGAAGAAGCACCTACAAGTTTTATCATGCTGTTCTGTTGATTGCTATTGCAATATGTAATGTAAAAATGTGCAAATATGCAATGCACTCATTATTTATTTATTTATTTATTTATTCAGGTATAAAACACTCAATACAAATCGGCAGTCACAGACTGAAATAAATTGCATTACAAATATAAAAATCATTGTAAAATATTTAAAAACGCTTATAAATAAATCTAATAAAAATTAATACATATTGCACTAACATAGCATTTACAAAACACAAAATATAAAAGAAAAAAAGAACTATATTACTACACTGTACATACATTCCCGATACTGTTGCAACACAGAATCTTTTTATTTATAGACAATTCAGATCAAGTGTCAATTTGACATTGTTTTGATCATCTTTGGTTTACATTAGAATTATACTTCTTAAAACTTAGTAATTTTCAACTAAACTAAACATTAAGAAGTTAAAAACAAATGATACGATAACATGAAATTTATTAGAAATACAGTCATACTGGCCTAAGTCTAATCCAAAGTGGCAAAAAAAAAAATCTGAATTAAAAAAAATTACTCAGAGAACACATGACTTTGACATGAAAAATAACTATGTCCTTTAGGGGCGTAGAAGGTCATATGAATATGTGACATCTGGTCCACAGCGCCTTGAGCCTCAACTGCATAAGGCGCTATATAAATCAAACTACACTATATTACAACAACAACATAAATAATAAAGTTTTTTTTTATCCTGAAGACTCAAAAATGATTAATTACATTTCTCGGTCTGTCAATCTTATTCTTGGTCACTGCAACTGTAGCTAGGTCTTTACTATAAAATTAAAATTTGTCGGATAAACTTTGGTACACAACAATGTCATAAGAAAAGTGAAGCTAGTCAGACTTCAACTTTTGGTGCATCACCAACATTTGGGAACAGGGCAACTCGTACACATACAAACTCGTACCCATGCCACTCGTACCCAAGTGGATAATTCGTACCAACGGTAGATAACAGCATTGCTGCACCATTTAAACTAGGCCTAGGCCTAAGCTAACTTATTTATTTCTATTTTATATGAAATTTACAGTCCAATATTAAAATATGTATTGTTTTGTTGGATCCGTTTTGTTAAGTTTCCATTTAAAAATCGAACTCTTGGGAGACAAACTAGTGATTTTGCCGCGGGTACGAGTTATCCAAGATCTGGGTGCGAGTTGGTGGGTACGAGTTGTCCTGTATCCCTACATTCACGCCGACTGGACCGCCTACCGCGGGCGGTGGTTTTCGTGGCCATCCACGGGGACCACCGTCGACGGTTGATGCCTAGGCCCTAGACGCGAAAACTCCCATAAAAACAAGTATAAGAATCTAATTTGCAAAATATAATAGAAAACACTTATTGAAAATATATAGCAATTGATTATTCAGTTACCAATAGTGGAAATCGCACAGTAAGAACCTGTGAAAATCGACGAATTATTTTTAAACTCATTCGCGTACAGGCAGCGGCCATCTTGATTATTATTATCTTGAAGGTATTTTTGCCTCTTCCGTTCAAACTATTTTACAGAACGTTCTACGAGCATTATAAAGTAAATTGAATATCTAAATACTATAATATTATTAATAAATAAATTATAATTGAAAATGTATTTCATAATATTAATGAATATTTATAGAATAAGTTTTTTAAAGCAAAATATTGTTTAAAGCATCAGACGAAAATTTCATTGGATTACAATATATGGACCGACGCGGACTGATGTCCGTGATGAACCGCGGAGAACGTGTTTTCTCACATATTGAATAACGTTAACACGCGCGCGCTGACTGCCACGCCGTGTATTACGCGATGGATTGATTTTTGTTGAATTAGACTCTAGGGTATTGTAGTTTTTGTACAAACAATTGTACAGAAAAATAACAAATTATGACATATTTCACCTGGAATTTATCTTCAATTGATGAATACCCTATAGCAGATGAAGGGGTAGGTGCATTTCCCCAGATTTCGTCGCAAAGGTCATAAAAACGCCACGATTTTCTCAAATGTCCACTTTTGGCATTCTGCTCTCTCAGCTTCATATATTGTGCCTTCAGTCCCTTCAGTTTGTTTTGTAGTTGCTTTTTGTTTCGCAGAATACCTAATTCCACCAATTTGACCGCCATCATTGAGTACACTTGGCCGTCCCGAATGGTTCCATCCAATTGACACTTTATCTCACTCTGGCCCCTTATAATTAGTAATTGTTTTACCTCATCATCGGTCCAATTACTACCCCGAAATTCTAAATTAACATTCTGCAGTGTAGCCATCACAAATGATCAAAAGTATGCTTACTGTCCGGCCGTCGTCTGTTGTTTTGATGTGTTTAGACAGCTTCCTTTCCGGGTTCCTTGTATAGCGTGATAAACCCACCAATCGTGACCTAACATGCATTAACCAAGCATCGTCACGCATCAATTGCCCTGCTTTTCCTCGACACAACCACGGAAATCTGCTTATCCAATCAGCGTTCATTGTGACAATGCGGGTTAACCCCGTGTTGACTCCAAATAATAACTTCAGATATGTAACACAATGTGCATTGTTCCTTGAAAAATGGTCGGAAATTATTTTTAAAATGATTTTCAAGATTTAGATTTAAGTATTAATCTTAATAATTGATTAGTAAACAGTAACTTTATATAGGCCTAGTTGTGTTCACTTTTCATAGCTTTTTTTCAATACTGAAATTTATTGGATAGGCCTACTCGATCCATCGGTTCAGGGGCGTCACCAGGGGTGCTGGGGGGGGTGGTGCTGAGGGTGCAAACGCACGCCCTCGAGACCCAAAAAGAAACAATAAAAGAACTGTAGTTGAGTCAAGCGCACATCAAAAGCACAGAAAACGTGGTAAATAACGGTTTTTTTCCTAGTCAAAATGAAAACTCCAGGGGCGGATCCTGGATTCGCTCCTGCAGTAGATACGTTTTTTTTTTTTCAAAAACGCACCCCCTCTTGAAAAAAGCAGGTGACGGCCCTGCGGTTGATTCTTTAACACCACAAACAAGCACAAACTGGTATGTGCGCATGCAAAAAGGTGCGCCAAGTGACGCAAAACGCGCGCGTGCAATTAACAAAGGAACATCCGAAGTTTGGGATCTACGCGCGCCATATATTGGGTCCAGACCTTTATAATAAATAGTTGACAGTAATTAAATCAGAATAATGAACAGGGATCATCCCTGTTCATTTATTTATTCTCTTCTTCCAAATCATCTTTGCAATGAAACATCCAAGAGCTAGATCGTTAGAAATTTACATCCCTGGGATAATTTCTAACGATCTAGCTCTTGTATGGTTTATTGCAAAGATGATTTGGAAGAAGAGAATAAATAGTGAGGTTTCGCAACTTCACGAAATACGAAAACGAATAGACCTCCTACGTCATAATTCTTGTACAGTAACTTTGAATTTAACATCTTCAGAATATCTTTCACAGTTGGTCAGTTTATGAAGATCACCGACTATTCGTATGTAGAAATTTGATAGTTTATTCTGCCAAGTCAAGCGGGTTGGGGTGCCCCATCCTTTGGATCCGCGCCTGAAGTTGTATTTGTTTATACACCAAATGGCATAAATAAATGAATACCAATAATATCTTCTATGACACAGACAGACAGACATTATACTAAGCAACTAAGTGTTGAATGTAAAACCAACTAAACTATTACAACTTGAAGGCGTAACTTATGAAACATGATGGAAACCGAACGTAAATGGAATCCGATTGACCGTTACTGACCGGGTGACCGTGGAGATATACTTTAATCATGGAGTTCTTTTCTCCATGCTGTAATCCATATATTAATTAACTGTAACTCCGTGGACTCTGACTAAACCGTTAATTTCAAACAAATTTGACATGTTGCCGACCATGTTTATTGCCGTGAAATACAGTAAATATTTTATTGCATTTATTAAAATTGAAATTGCTGTGAACAAATTAAAATTGTGATAAAATTGATATTTCCATGAATTGATATTGCTGTAAATTGTTATGACGTGAACTCATGGGCCACCGTAGGAAATCTTAGACACGCTTGAGTAATTCTGGATACGGTAAAGAGACATGTGGAGTTTATTTTCTCAATAAAATAACAAGTGAAACTACTTTACCATCTTATGTAGTGGTTAGTGTGTAATTTAAAATGTTACGGTCAATTTGCTTGTAAATGTATGTAAATGTATACTTTGATAACCTATAAAGCATACTATGGCCACTGACAAGACGTCAGAGGAGGCACTAGCTTCTATTCTAGATCCCAGACTAGGCCTAGGCCTCGGCTAACCCGAATTTGTCATCCACCATGTTGATTAAGCCTAGTTGTAGTGGAAAATGGTTATTAAACCGTCAGAAGAGTATCCCCTAGTTTTTCTGAAGTGTTTGTTTTTAATTTACACAATGGGATGATTATCAACTGTAAATAATAATGATCATTATTTATAGGTAGGCCAATGTAATGTTCTCCTGAGTATGGTTTTAGCCATCAAATTTACCGGTAAAAGTTACACTTTAAAACCAGTAAAAATGTTGTATATTGAAAAATATTATGATGTAATTTTGATTCTCATATTTTTTGCCCACCTTTACTCTTTAGTATTACAAAGAATACAGGAATGCTCATAAAGGCCTCTTAGTTATGTATATATTTGGGGTAGGGCCAAAACCAACCCAAAAGCCATGCCTATGAAGGCCCCATAAAAGCCTGGCATATGTTGCCCTTACGACTAGCTGCAACTATCGGTGTACGGCGTATTCACAACTGGGAGGAACTGGCTGGATACAGTAGCATATGATCAGTTGCCAAATTAGGTTAATGTATGCGCTCTTATGACGGGACGGGACGGAAACTGAAAACGCTGTATTCCACGAGTTGTCAATATTCTACTCACCAGTTGTATCCAGTTTCCCTCAGATTGGCCGATGTACACATGTTTTTGACCAGTTGTCTTCAGTTACAATGGTTCAACAAATGATTCAACGAATCGATGTGAGCGATGCGCACACATTGATTGGGACTGTTGTGATTGGGATCAGTTGAGTTGCTTCCAGTCCCAAGGTCGATGTACGCTTTGCTTAAGTCTTTGCATTACATCTGATCTATGTGACCTTCCATTATTTATTATTGAAATTATTATGAGTTAAAACACTGTCCAGAAAACCAATAGTAGTTTGTTTTGAGAGAATTAATTGTATGTATGTACACATTTGTCAAATTATATTTATCCTGGATGGAAAAATTGACATGGTAAATTAAAAAACTTGACTATGCAGCATGTTTTAATTTTTTATTCATTTTTTTTTTATTGTTTTATAGGATTCAAGATGGCTGCAGCAAGTATTGTTATTGATGGCGCTTTAATGGAAGGTGTAAGTTTTGAGTTAGATATTTAAGCCTGTTTTCTGTTGATTGTTAATCCCCAAAAGGGTAAATTGAAACAATATTTTAGATTGACTTCAGACATAAAAAAAAAGCTAATGATTGGATAATTTCAATTTTAACAATGTTGTTAATGATTATGAGGTGCTTGCGAGGCAACATTGCCCATGGCAACAATTTACAGGTTTTAGGCATATCAATAATAAATCACACATTTTTTTACATTTTAGTGGTAACTTGCATCAGAACATAAAATGTATAGTTATCTAAGTTTTTTTTAACTTTGTTTTATGGCCAGGGGTGGATCTAGGACTGTGATTTTAGAGGACTTGAATCCTGGTTTTGGTTTCAAAAAGAAAATAACTGCTTGCAATAACTGGTTAAATATTATATTAGAGTGCATTGAGGATGGGCTCTGGTTGAAGAGATATTTAACAACAGAGTTAAATATAAATAATAGAGTGCATTGAGTCTGATTGAAGAGACTCTTCAATTTGACCAAATTCACTCTAGTGTTTATATTTAACTGTAATTGGTCTCTTCAACCAGAGCCAAATCTCAATGCACTCTAGTATTTATATTTTAAATTGGGGTGGGTGTGTTCTCTCTTTGATAATATTATGATATTAGGAGGTGAGGAACTTTATTGTTAAATGTCTATTCCATGAGACCCCAGCCCCACTGCAATATAGTAGGGCCATATTTAACTTTACTGTTAAATATGACTTCAATTAAACTCCAACCCTAATGAAATCTAGTAGTACAGTATTTATGTGCAACTCTTTTGTTGTATGTCTCTTCAATCAGACCCCACTCTTAATGCAGTCTAGTAATATTTAAATTACTGTTAAATATCTCTCAATTTGACCCCAGCCCTAATGCATTGTTCTCCCAAGTATTTTAGCCAGCAAATTTACTATTAAAAATTACAATTTACCAACAAAAATTGTGTTTATAATTATGATGTAGTTTTGATTCTCATACATTTTTTTCCCACCTTTACTCTTTAGTATTATAGAGAATACAGCAATGCTTGTAGATGCCTATAGTTATGTAGATATTTGAGGTAGGGCCTACCTACCTAACCCAAAAACTATCAGGGGCGGATCCAGGACCCGCCGAAAGGGGGGCACACTTTTCCAGTTTGGGTGGGCGTGGTTTCCAATTATTTTCTGACGAGCAAAAAAAAAAGGGTCATTTTCCCATTTTCGTGCCCCAGTACCCCTATTTCGTCCATATTTATGGGTTTTCTGGTAAATTTTTGACCCGGAGCACCTGATATAAGGGGGGTGCAACTACGTTTTGACGATAATTGAGGGTGCACGCCGGTTGCGCCCCCCAAATCCGCCCCTGGCTATGCCTGACAAATCATGTTTTTTTGGACAATTTACCAGAATAAATTTTTCATTTTGGAGAACACTACTAATGCAATTTAGTGATCATATTTAGCTCTATTGATTAAATAATTTTTTTCTTTTTCTAGGGAGGTCAGATTTTGAGGATGTCTACCGCTTTTAGTTGTCTATCTAAGCAACCAATCATCATCAATAATATTAGAGCAAACAGAAGTAAACCAGGATTACGGTACAAATGATAATTTTTTATATAATTCAAAATTTATTTTGGGATAACCTTAATACTGTTTCTCTAGATTTATGACTCATAACTTCATAAACTTGCCAAACATGGTGGAATTTATTCAAAACTCTATCAGACATATTGACCTTCCATTTCAATATTGACACTCTTGAATAAGCATTCCTACTTGTTTTTTGTGATCTTTTTACCTTTTAATTTTTAAAAGACTTCTTGTAAATTGATACTTAAATAGCTTCCCTAAGACCAAACCCCGGCATTTTTTAAAACTATTTTTCCATGTCGGCTGCTGCTGTTCTTATGGTAAATTAAAAGATTACAAGATTTTTATGTTATTTCCATATTTGAATTTTTTAGAAAACCATTATATGGCAAAGCCCTGAACCGTTTGTCTTGGTCAGTTATATGAGCTTTATAATGTTAAATGATTGGGAATACTAGTAGTCCAAAAGATTAAACAACTGCAGTAAATACAGTATTACTTACATCTTAGGGCAGCCTCAGCCGCAATATTGCACGCACCTGTACACACAGTACTCTAGTGATTGATACTACTAGTTATTAGGTGAGGTTAGGTGTGATAAAAATTATATCTATACCCCGAGCTTGATACAAACTAGATTAGATTTCATATCACTCCCTACCGAGCCTAATAATGATATTATCATAACATTTTACTGACATTCATACAAACTATAAACAAAGAAACAAGAACATAGTTGGATTCAGTTCAACATCAATTGCAATTCAATAAACACAGTATTTAATTGCTAAATTGCCAGTGTTATAGAAGTGTCGCTAAGCAAGTTTCTATGCAAATTTCGCACTATGCATGCGCTGTTGCTTACTGACATGGCACGGTGTGTTAGTACGTGGCCAGGGGTATGATATGAGAAATATTTAGTCAATGAATTTAGGAGTTTGTCTAATGAAAACATGAAAAAAAAACAACAGCACCAACAACAAAAACAACAGCAACAAAAAGAACAAGAACAACAATATAAAACCACTACAATTTTCATGGCACTGGCACATAGTAGAATTTGATTTTTATGTAAAAACATTTTTTTATTCTGAAAAAGTGTGGAAATACTCATCAAACAAAGTGTGTGAACCCTGATAACAATTCATACAGTAAGGAGGCTATGTTTTTATACAGTAGCATAAAAGGACTATTTTCTAGTTTTGAATGGTTTATATTTTCAGACCACAACATTTAAGTGGAATGAGGCTTATAGGAAAGTTATGCAATGGAAAATTAACAGGTGATGATGTTGGATCAAGTTCCATTAGTTTTACCCCCAGTCACACAAGCAAAGGATCCTATGAAGCAGATACACAAACTGCAGGGTGAGAACAAACAGTTATTTTTCAATGTTTTTACTGTAGAGCCCCTATTTACATACGGTTCTTCACCCAATGTCCTGGGATGTAATTATGCAGGCCGGCGGTGGGCGGGGCCGCCCACCCAAAAAATGTTCCACCCACCCTCAAGCTTATTTTAAGACCTTCCACCCAGCCTAATTTCAACCTGTCACCCACCCTAGGCCTCGGAAAAAGGTAAAAATACTGTTTTTAGTCATAATACCACCCATCATTTCATTATTGCTGACCCACCCTTAAATTTTTCTAGCTACATCCTTGAGTGTCCTATGTAAAACATGGGGTCCGTAAAATCTAGGTTAGGTAAACTTTGGCACAAGCAACACAACATAACATGAAAATACTGCTGTATTTTATAAAAATACTTCTGACTAAGCATAGTGACCATTATTAAAAGTGTAATACACTATGCAGAACAAAGCTGGCCATAGCCGTAACCAGGCATCTAATACTTTTTCAGCGACCCACGAGGTGGAGGAGTGTTCTGGAGAGGGTACTTCCTCTTTTTTTTGAGAAAAACTTCCAGGGCACCTGCCCCGATTGCCCCATAGCTGGTTATGGCCATGCTGGTCATTATTCTTCACCATGCTTATCTGACAGATGGGAGGGTATTCAAATCAATGAGTTTATTGAGTTCTGTTAATGTTTCACCAACCACTGTGCTAACATAACTATACAATTTTGAGAAGCACTGTCACCATTTCAATGATCTATTTGGAAAGGGTTTCTGGTTGCAGTCACATCCACTAGACATTCCTGAAGCAATGCAGATATAAATAGAAACTGGTAATCACATAGTGCCACAATGATGCCAACTGCTCCCTATGATTATCAATCTGAACTGCCACAATGATGCCAACTGCTCCCTATGATTAGCAATCTGAACTGCCACAATGATGCCAACTGCTCCCTATGATTGGCAATCTGAAATGCCACAATGATGCCAGCTGCTCCCTATGATTGGCAATCTGTACTGCCACAATGATGCCAACTGCTCTCTATGATTGTCAATCTGAACTGCCACAATCATGCCAATTGCTCCCTTGATCCACCTAAGTACACATAGCAACTGACATGAGTCTAAAAATTGTAACTCTTGATTTGAAATCTGAAATGCAACTTCTGTGGCAGCTACTCGTACACAACATAATGTGGCACTTTTAAGAACTTCAAAACTTGAAATCCCATAAGTGAAAAATTGATTTTTTTTTTTTTATTTTCAGGAGCACATCTTTATTATTACAAGTATCTTTACCTGTTATGTTGTTTGCCAATGGTTCAGTTCATGCAACTTTCAAAGGTGGTACAAATGCAGACTTTGCACCACAAATTGACTACAGTATAAGGGTAGAGTATGATACCTTCATTTGTTAGAAATTGTAGCAGAAAGTACTAGAGAAGCATGTGGCGTAGCGGTAAGAATTTGACTTTCAATCGAGAGGTTGGGAGTTCAAGTCCGAGGCTCGCCACACATTTGTGCCCTGAGCAAGGCACTTCATCCGCAGTTGCTTCTCCCCACCCAGGGTGGTGTAGTAGTGGGTACCTAGGAGGTTCGAATGTCATGCGCTGATTTATATCTTCCAGCAAAGATGTTGCGGCAGTGATTGGGGTAATAATGTGGAGAGCGCCTTGATACTTATGTATAGAGCACTATATAAAAGCCTACATATTATTATTATTATTATAATTATTATTATTATTATTATTATTTATCATCGTCGTCGTCGTCGTTGGCGGCGTCGTCGTCGTCACTGGATGCAAAGTGGATTAAAGTTTTCTGTAGTCCATTTTTTTTTGTCAATTCTATTTGTATGTACAGTGTAGTAATATAGATTTTTTTTTCTTTTATATTTTGTGTATTGTAAATGCTATGTTAGTGCAATATGTATTAATTTTTATTAGATTTATTT
>JAOTQE010103585.1:0-13724 GCA_025631205.1 Nesometra sesokonis
TTTACACTTATTTTTTTTCTTTTTATGGCGAATAAGTATATTTATTGTTGGTATCTTGCTTTTATTAAATATATTACGATGTCAGTAACTAACATTACCATACTTTAGGGCAAAAAGAATTAATTATTAGATTATCACTTTTTTTTAAAAAAATCGATGAGGGAGGGAGATTTTTTTTTTTGTTTTTTTTTTTTAAATTAATACTTTACAATTAAAAATCAGAGTTAACACCAATTTTTGTAATCGTAAACTTTATCAGCTCCTTGGACAACGCCCGCTGGCGGCGCCGTTCAAGCTTGATGCTTTAAGTATAGCCACGAAAATGAACGTTCAACTTGAAGGAACGCCGTCAGGTGCCGATCGCCCATTTTCGTGACGAGTGACCAAAAATTTGATGCGGTAAAAAAAAAGAAATTTTTTTTTTACCGCGTCAAAATTTACAATTTTTTTGACGCGCGCGGGAGTGATAATCTAATAATCAATTCTATCTGCCCTTATAATACATATATACAAACTAGTATACCAATTCACAATGCAAAAAATGAAGTAGATTGAAGCAGTGGTTGAAAAATAAACAGATATTTAAAAAACACTAGTGTGCAATACTTAACACAGTGTAAATGATGTTACCTCATTCTTACCACCAATATTTTTGTAACTTCAAGGAGCCCTAATTCTTGAACACTTCCTCAGATTTTTTCATTAAAAATATATTATTAACATACATACACAGCTCTTTCTAGCTAATGGTGAATGAAATGAAAATATTTAGTTTTTTCATTGGATACCCAATGTTGATTGGGGGAGGGGAGGGGTATTGCAACAAATGCGTTGACCCCTAAAAAAACTGGTCCTCTTCCACCGACATAGGACTAACCACACAAGGCCTACTGTATACCCATGTTTCACAAGTAGTCCTAATGCAAATAGGTAAAATAAAATGACGTTTTTCCTTGTCGAATTAAAAACCTGGAAGATATTGCCGATGGAGTATAACTTGCACCACTCCACTACAGTATTTGGAATCCGATTATATCTAGTCACGTTTTTACCGGATTTTGTTTTTATGACGGTTTTAAAAAACAGGGCGACTTGATTTTGATCAGGGCCAGTGGCATGTATTGGTTACTGGCCCTGCTGGCTACTTGGGATTAGTAGTTAATTTCTAGCCCTGGGTGAAAGGTGTTATCTTACAGAAAGGAGGACATCCTCACCTAAGCTTGCATGAGAAACTATTCAAGAATTCTCACCCTTGCTGGTTTAACAATCAATCATAAACCTGTAGTACTGTACCATAGAAAAAGGTACTAATATTTATGGAGTATTGTAGTACCTTTGAGCAAACACCTACTGTAATCTCACAGTATCGTCACTACCAGGGTCTACACCAGTATGCACTACAAAAGAAACTGGTGTTTAGGCCAGAAAGGTATACAAATTAAATCCCTTTCACACAGAACTGTAAACTTGGAATATTTTGGTAATTCTCGAATAAAGACTGCCAGTTTTACGCCTTTTGCTTGGACCCTTTCACACAGTAAACTGTCATATTACCGGAATTTGACCTTCTGTATGAATGGGTTTAGACTTTCAATAATGTCAGCATGGTTATGGGGTATTTTCTGTGTGAAAGGGGCTTTAAATCCTTTTTTGGCGTAGTCTTTCTAAGACCTTGCAGGATTTCCATATATTTGGTTTCTCTTCGGGTAACCAAGATTAAAAATTTGGTTGCCCTCACAGTTTTTTAGTTGCCCTCCGATTTATAAAAAACAATTAGTTGTAATTGACTATTGACTTGGTTGCCCATTGGTATGCTTAAATTGTTTGGTTGCCTGATGTAAATTTTTTGGTTGCCTTGAGAGCTGTCTGGCAACCAATTCCTGCTAGTCCTGCTTTCTGGGTGTAGATGTGACTTGGAAAGGGCTTGTTTTGGAGAGTGAAACAAAACAATGTTAGTTTTGTTACAATTAAAGTATTCATGGAAATGTTTGCTGTAAATGGCTTCAATGTTAACAATGCTCATTGTTTAGTAAGGTAAAGACAATAGAGGGAGTTGTCTTTATAGGTCCCTGGAAGAATTTCGTAACAATTAATAGCCAATTCCTAATAATAATTAGTGAAAATAAATAAATAAATAGTGATGGTTGGCAGCGTCTTTGTGGTGGTCAGAAAATGTGAGTGCCGGACCTGACCGCCGACACCGACAACCATGGTGAGAACCCTGACTACACCATAAGAAATGGCGCTGTAACTTTGTGGTTAGCATCCTTGCCTTCCAATCCCGAGGTCTTGGGTTTGAACCTGGCTGAACATCGGGTTCTTTTTAGTGACCTAACAGCGCCACTCCCCAAACCTTGTATTGAGACTTGTTTTAAGCTCAGTCCAGACTATCAAATTTATTTGACAAAAAAAATTTGATCATATCCATATGGTAATGATATTTCTATGTATGGTCTTGGTGTGACATCATCATGACCATATATAGGCATGTGAAAGTTTTTTGTCAAGAAAATTTGATAGTCTGGACTGAGCTTTAGACATTTAGAATGACATTGTTGTCATCTGATTATGCCGAGAGAACTCACTATTGGATGTGACACAATGTAAAAATCAACTGCAAAAACCATCAGTTTCTTTGTTTTTGTCATTGTCAATGTTCTATCATCATCGTCCTCATCATTGCTATCCTCATCCTTGCAAACATCATCCCTGTTGTCCACCAACCATCAAGGTCTGAAAGTGTCAGCAACCATTTGTAAACATTCTCTACCACCTGAAGTCACAAGGAATTTCTCATGAATTAGGCCAATTTCTACCAAATAAAATCACATGGAAAAAATAAGCACAAGTACAAATAGCAGTACAGAAGTCTATTAACATTTTGTCTTTTTTTATTCCACCACCATTTTCATCATCCACTATCACTTTTTAGACGTGGAAAGAGTCTCTATAAAAAGCTTTTTAAATATGTCCGTCTGTTGGTCTTGTCACACACGTTTGTGACTATTTGCGTTTTGTTCTTTCCATAATTTCTGATAACCAGCATTGTATGAGTGTCACTTTAAATATCTACGAGATACAGTATGAAACAATAATCATCAACTGGTAATACATTAACATTAAAATTGAATTAAAATATTGATATAAATACACTTTTAAATGCTTACTCATTATTAAATCTGTATACTATATATATATTTTTTTCTGGAGTTCTGCAAATTGCAAATAATGCCTCAGGCTACTATACTCGGTGACTTTTGCTTCAGGCGTAGTCGCAGAAATTTGAAATTTGCATAGCAGTATAAAAGCAAGCATGACACAGAACCATTTCATTAGATCACTGATCTTGCTTGGTTCAGTAGCCACACTCCAATCTTTAATCGCCTTGTATAGGCGGTTGTAGAATAGGAATACTAGCCCAGTTTGGTTGGCTAAATAAAGGTGATGGCGTGCAGTGCACAAACAGTTGGTGACACTGACCAGCTACAGCTACTGCGCGGAGCTTTCCGCGTCTTATTGTCGGATCGACTTTTTCAATAATTACTATTCTAACCAATTTTGCTGGCTGCTATATTAATTATTACCACGAATGCATTGCTATCATATTCTACCATTTGAAAATTACAGAACATGTCTTGTGAATTAAATTTAAACAAATTGAAATGGACAAAACAGGCAAAAAGGTCAAACTCTCATAGATCTATCAGCATCCACTGATGTACTTTCCATGAGTCCAGAGCAGCTAACTGGTCAATCAACATTGTATAGGTCCACAGCGGCTAACCAGTCAGTCAATATTGTATTGTCTGTTTACAAAGTATCAGCAAACATTGTTTTACAACTTGTTTCTGATGATGACATAATTTATGTAGAAATATTGAATCTTGTCACGATGGCGTGTATCTCATTGCTTGGAGTATGCATTATACTTTCTCCATGGTTCACTCACCCAAAATAGTTATTTCAACAGTAAATAAGAATTTATCTTTTTTAAACATGTGACTATAGAATTTATAATTTGGCTAGATAATTTTACAACTTTAGCCAGTTTTGCTAAGAAAAAATGACCCTAGGTTGAGCGTAATAATTAATAATAAAAATATGCAAAATGGCAATCGAAGACTGAAGTGAATTGCATTCAAAGATAATACAAATTCCAAAATATAAGGACTCAAGTGAAAGCAATAATGTCATGAGAAGCTACTGATTGATTGATTGATTGATTGATTGTTTGTTTGAGATTCACTTATTGACTGATTGATTGACTTTATTGTACACCATACATTTACAAAAGGTACAATTTTGAATAACAATAAGTTATACAGTATCACACATAAAAATTAATTGCACAAAAAATAATTAAAATGATAATTACAATCACATTGAAAAGATGCCTGGAGTGCCCATAAAGTTCTAAGAATTAATTCCAATAGTGTCCATAATAACAACAAAGAAAAAGGGAAAATTAAACAGATAATTTTCATAGTGAATAGTTGTTATGATTTAAAACCCTAACATTTTTACCTATAGCATTCATTAAATCGTTTATTTTTCTTGTATTTTTGTTGTATCCTCAAGTTGCCTAAGAAATTACAAAAATTTTGTGATGTTTTATTTTTGGATATTTTCCAATAAGTAATCAAAATAATTTACTGGAATTTCTTTACTTCAGAATAGCACATTTTTGGCACATGTTCTGTGGCATAATGCCTTTGCAAGGCATTTATCCCCAAGTGAGAAATGCTAAATCTGTTCTTTAGAAAACAATTTTTTTTTGTTTATTTTTGGGAAGAATTTATTTAAACTACAAAAGTATTTAACAACAATATAATACTAAAAAGCTATTTTTGGCCAGGGCTTCAAGCAGTGGATACTGTATATTAATTACAATGGAGCTGTACAAGGTCTCTATTCTCCAGTGAGAAATGCTAAATCCTTGTTTTTAGAAAACAATTTTTTTTGTTTATTTTAGGAATCAATTCATTTAAACTACAAATATAATATTATTTAACAAAAATATAATACTAAAAAGCTATTTTTTTGGGCAGGGCTCCAAACGGTGGATAATAATTACATTTACAATGGAGCTATACAAGGTCTCTATTCTCAAGTGAGAAATGCTAAATCTGTGTTCTTTATAAAACAAAATTATTTTGTCTATTTTAGGAATTAAATCTTTTAAACTACAAAAATAATATTTAATAACAATATATATTTACTAAAAAGCTATTGTTTGGCCAGAGCTTCAAGCAGTGGATACTGTATATTAATTACAAATGAAACTATTATCGAGGCAAAATGTTGAAATCCCAAAAACATCCCTAGCATCGATTAATGTTGAAATAGCAAATTTCATAACTTAGTTATAAAATCTGAATGATAAACAAGAGCGATCGCTCACCAGGTCTGCGCTTCCACTGCGAATTCGGGGAGTAAAAGCATTCTTTCATTATTAATTTCTCTAGCACGAGTAGGCCAGGTCGCATGGATTTAACATTCTAAGGTTTTTAGTAGATTTTTCAAAAAAAAAAAAAAAACAAAAACAAAATAGCCGGACACTACTGTGGTGGGACTCAAACCCACAAAGCCCCTTCACTTTTGTAGAACAGTCATGTTATACGGTGTCTTAACCAACCGAGCCACTCAAACGCTTGATGGTATTGACCGTTTTTAAACTACTTGATAAAAGGCATTTTTTGTTTTGTGGGTCTAGGGGACACCCTGGGGTGTATCTTTAAAAAGGGTGATGAATGTTTGTTGGAAATGTTGTCTAATTTATGTGTAAAAATTTCATAAGTGTCCGTTCAAAACTGGCGACACTGGAAGCTTTTAAAGTTAGGTCGCAACAACACCAACAACAAAAACATGAGTAAGGTTCTAAGGTCCGCTTCGCGTGGACCTAAAAAATGGACTGAACAGACTAATAGTAATAGTGATATATTATTAATTAATGTTTTAAAAATGAACGATGTTCAAGCATATCACTATTTTCTATGTAAGCAATTCACAATTTAAAAAATCTTTTTGAGGCGTCTCGCGTCTTACTATTTGCGAATGTGTAAATCACGTGTGAATGTTTTGCTGTAAAATGATATTAAAAGCTCGTTGAAAACAATAGTCATTAAAAACTAGTTCTCAATGAAGCAGTATTAGATAACGATCTTAAATGAGCAATTGCATGTTATTTTAAATTTGAAAACCCAGGAAATATAAATGTAAAATGAATAATCACATATTGCATAACCAAATTTCATTGTTTTAGGTCTAGAAGAACTTCTTAATATGGAATTATTGGTAAAGAAATTATGTGCAGATGCGCTACTACCAGTATAAACAATATTGCAAGGAAAGAATAAAAATTAAGTTAAATTACTCACCTGAATAATCATCCATGGGGCTTTGGTACATTTTACTCATAGCATATTTAAAAACGCAAGCGTTTACAAATACTGTACTACTATCCACATTTGACCTGGAGTCTCTTGGAGGTTTAGAACGGCATCTTTCAAATTCAGGCTACCAAGAAATATATAGGCCTACCTACCACCAAATTATTGTAGTCTAGTACATAAGACAAGCGTCACTCCAGGAATGTACCCTATGTTACGTAGCAGCCTCTGCTGTCTTTACTGCATTTTTCATGCATGCATACGCGAAGATTCTGGGAATGCGTGATTGTCATTTTGACCTCATTTTTGGGATTTCTAAGGTATACTGTTACAATCATTTTTTTTTACAAATACTCATGCTTAAGAAAATGTGAGGTATGCATGAGAGGTCCAAAATAGGTTGTGAGAATCATGCATTGCAGTATGTGTGAAAGTTGGCAGATATAAAATTATACAATTTTTTGTCAGAATTTTAATTTTTTTTTTCAAATTTCTTTAAAGTATTTATGTTTCATACTCAGAATTTAATGCTAATTTTCCATTCATTTGTTGACATAATAAGCAGAAAATAAATAAAGTTTATTAAATGTTCTTTTCGAGTAATAATACAAAGTGAAAACCTTGACCTTATAAGTATATTCATGTTAACTATATTATAATTATTTCTAAATGGATTGGACGAGCTTTGCGCATACTTTGCGCACATTTAAACCACTTTTTTTCTTTGAATTACGGATTTTTTCTAAAAAAATGGGGCTTTAAAAAACCTTATAAAATCTAACATAAGTCAGAATTTATTTTTTTATTGGTTTGACCTTAAGTATATTCCTGTTAACTATATTATAATTGATTTTGAATGGATTGGACGAGCTTTGCACATACTTTGCGCACATTTTAACCACTTTTTTTTTAATTATGGAATTTTTCTAAAAACCTGGGGCTTAAAAAAACCATTTAAAATCTAGCATAAGTCAGAATTTATTTTTTTATTGGTTTGACCTTAAGTATATTCCTGTTAACTATATTATAATTGATTCTGAATGGATTTGACGAGCTTTGCACATACTTTGCGCACATTTTAAACACTTTTTTTTTGAATTATGGAATTTTTCTAAAAACCTGGGACTTAAAAAAACCATATAAAATCTAGCATAAGTCAGAATTTATATTTTTATTGGTTTGACCTTAAGTATATTCCTGTTTACTATATAATTAATTCTGGATGGATTGGACGAGTTTTGCGCATACTTTGCGTACTTTTCATTTACTTTGCACATTTTAGCAATACCCTCCCAAACACATCTCATTTGCCATTTCCACCATACCATACTAATCTCAGTTCCATGTTCTTTGCCTTCCACTCTTGAATTTAAATGCTTGTGAAGAATTGTGCAATCATTTCATTAAATCATTTAGATTTGTATTTAGAAAATACAGTTGTTAAAACAACATTCTTATGAAACAGATGTAAAATATACTTTGAAATGCCATAATCATATTTAAACATCTTTCATTGCCCTGGAGGTGAATGGAATGGAAAAGGTTCCAAACCAGGATTAGATGGCATTCCAATCCTACCATGTCATACCTACCAAATCTGAAGCCAAGCCTGTAAGCATGTTGATTTATCACACTGGTTTAAGGTGGCGTCACCTCTGCTCCCTTTAAAGTTTTAATACAAAAGACAAAGTGAACCAAGAAGGGAAATACTAATATAAAGAGATGTTATCGTGATACTGTGTCCTGTTTACAGTTTTGGTTCTGTTACTAAGAATAGTAGTTAATAACCATTATCATAATGAAAATTTAATTTCACAGTTTGATGAAGATATTTGGAAAGAGCATTACTGAGTGTATTGACAAAAAAACTTTATACGTGTATTTTATTTGAAACCTATTAAATTATATTGTATTTTATTTTGTTAGTTTGTTGTTGTAGTTCTGATTAGTTGATATTTACTTGTTTTTTTTTTTTGGGAGAAGTTGGCACAGCAGTTGCGGTTCTGATTCCCAATCAGGAGGTTGGAAGTTTTAGACTCAACTCACGCCACTTGTGTACACCTTGGCAACATACTTTACTCGCATTGATTTAGTCTACCCAGCTGTATATGGCTGTATATTGCTGGGAAGTAACCTGCGATGGACTAGCATCCCATCCAGTGGGAAAATCAAACTTTCATCCGCTTCAGGATATTGAAACTAAAAATTAGCTCCAGTCCAATGGGCTATAGGGATCGGAAAAATATTTACTTTTCTCTTGTTGTATGTTGTATAAGGAATAATTTTAGCATTACATGATCTTAGGGTACATTTTCGTAACTTTTTGTCTGGATTTTGTAAGTCCTAGGGAGTGATTAATCATCCCTTAACGAGCTTCCAATAGCCAGGTATCAGGATAAGCACAGGCAGGCAACATTTGGAGGTCTGGCAGACCTCAAAAAGTCATTTTAATGAGGTATAATGACACTAGACGCTGTCCAGACTAATAGCACTATGCAGACTTTGGGTCATACATAAACACTTGTTAAAATTTCTGCTGGAGGTGGACCACTGTGACAGCAGGCCTATCCGGATATAAAAAAGTATGTAAACACAGCCTTAGTTTTTAAATGAAAATGATATGCTTTCTCAAATGCCAAATTAATGCAAAATATTAAAAAATAATAGTAATACATGTTGTATAAAAAAGAGAAAGTTAAATGTTTCTCTGGAACAGCATTCGTAGATTAGCAATAATATATACAAAACCTTTGGTTTTACTTCATTATAATGGATTTATTTCCTGTCTGGAGGGCAAAAATGTAGAATGTCTTATTAATGTGATAAACAAGAACCTTTTTGACATGTGTGTACATGTATGCCACACACATTAAGGAAATCTAAACCAAACCATCAAGATACAGTTCTACATCTTCACTCACTCTGCTGTTACAAGTTTACATGAATAATTTGTGTATGAATATTACATCAACGTTGCTAGGACTTGGTCATATATCATTCGAAATTCCATATCAACTGAATGGTGTCACTATGTACATTTATCTCTTGTGTATATATGCAACAGTAAAAAAAATGATCAATTAGATTGGATGAAGATGAATACAGGTATCCATTCACAGACATTAATGCTTTTTTCCAAGGGTATACAATAAAATAAATAATTCCCCCGGAAAACAGAAAATAATCATAACGAATTGAGAAAAGAATAAAACTGGGACAAATTATATTTAGTAAACATGCAATCTTTACTGATGAAAACCAAAGAATATTCATTATTAAATCACAGAGAAGAAATCCAAATCCAGACTTTCAAATTTAGTTGACAAAAAACGGTGAACATATATACATGGTAGAGCCAAGCCAAATGAGGTATAAGTCGCAAATGCTAGTTTTCCACAATAGCCAGAAATTTTAAAATTGTCAATTTTTTTAAATTTCATTTTCAAATTATACAGTTCATACATTCAACTTTCATACTACTTTAACAATTTTCAGATATATCACAAAATGTTTAAAAAATGAAATTTAAAATGACCTTGCTTACATAATGTAGACCTATACTGACAAACAATTTTCAAATGCAGTTTTCTCAAAACTTGCATTTTAAATGTTCATACTTCGATTCTTCATAACTTGGTAAGGAAACATCGTATGAACTGATTTTTGTTTGCATGTTAAAGATAATGTGTAGTTTGATAATCTATAAAAAAAAACTCAATTTTCAATTTTCCGACTGGCTTTTTCACATATGGTAATGATCCATTATGGTAATGATGTGATGACATCATGACCAGGCATATCAGAAGTTTTTTTGTCAAAGAAAATTTGATAGTTATGTCTGGATTGAACCAATTAAAAACGTACTATCACCACCAGTTTTTGTTCTAGAACCGAAGAATGTCAAGACATAAAGGAAAAGCTATGCTCACTCTAGGGTGCCATTTTTTTTTATAGCCATACTGGCGAAAGGTTCCTGATTTGTGACATTTTTTGAGGATTTTCATTTAGAAAATTTGGCGAAAGATGTCATTTTTATTTTAGACAAATGTGAATTCCAGTAGCCATTGGCGACTTGGCAAATGGTTATAGTGAGCATAGAGAAGCTAATGAAAGGTTTCAAACATTAGCTGAGCTGTAGAACTATGATTGGAAAATAATATAGAAATGAAAGTACAGAGTAATTCTTTCTAGGCAGTCAATTATTATGATGGTATTTACAATATCATAAGAAGCAAGTGCAAAATTGAATTATTTGAATTAAAAAAAAAAAAAACTGGATATACATGTATTACTTAATATTTTGTCCTATATTTTTATGTTACAGAAATTTTCACGGGATCCCTCAAAGAATAGATTAGCTATACCAAAATCACCAACATATGAGAACAACCGAGTTGGAAAACACATTATCCCCTCACAGTCCATCACTCAGCTACATCGTGAGTTAGGGAAGGGGGAGTTTGGCAAGGTTATGCAAGGGATCTGGACGGATGAGGATGGTAAAAGGGTAAGTTATATAAGGAATTTGTAATAGTAAGGGCAAATAAAGTGAACCCTTCGTTGGCCAAGCTCGGCCCAACCCAAAAATATTTTGAAATCAGGAGGAGCATTTTTTTTTTAACTTGCATTTTAGAAATTTTGATGTAAGTACATGAAATTTTCTCAAAACTATGAAGTGCGGCATAGGTTTCTTGAAAATTTTTAGGAATGCAAAAATCCCAAGTGGCCTATATTTTCACAATAATATTTTGCTTGGATAACATTCGTTTTAAGCCTAATTCTATTAAATATAAATTATTTAGAGGACTTCATAAACTTACAAATTTTGGATGGGCTCTTTTCAAGATTTCAACTGAAATTAATTTCAAGTATCTGCAGATGGCTGTTTCGCCCTCTAGGGCTCATTATTGTTTTCAGCATTGTTTTCTCATTACAATATTCCAAATACTGAGAAACATACCAATCTCTGTTATTTGCTACACTTGGTTGTGGTATATAAAAACCACGACTTGACCACTAACTCATTATTTGGTGTTATACATCTGATTGTGTGGGCTAGCCTAAGCCCTGCTCAAGCTGGTCCCACCATTTAACACCTTACTGTAGCTGCACTGATGAGTCCTAGAGTGCGAAACAGCCATCTGCAGATACTTGAAATTAGTTTCAAATGAATTTCAATTTATATTTTATCAATTCTTGATTGGATTTTTCACACTGTTACATTTTAAATATATGTATATTATAATACATATATTTTATATTACTTTTATTACGTACCTAAGTTTATCTTCATTTTTTGTGTTTGATTTCCTATCATTTGCCATTTGCATTTTCCTTCATTCAACAACAAACATGATATTTGAATCATTCTTTGTTTGTTTATTTTGACTTTTTTTTCTTGCTATGTGGTATCAAACAGTTAATGTTTTGTGTTCATTGAATGGAGAAAATATTTCATTCATCCAAAGATTGATGTTCCATTCAACTTTGCTCTGCCTCATTATGGAACAGTCAATCTTCAACACATAAAAATATTCATTCCATTCAACTCATAAACATCATTATTTGTATATACAATGCAATGATCATACTGCATTCTACTGGTATTTTCCAGTCCTTTTGACAAAGTATTAACACATGTTTATACTATATCTGGTATTTTATTAATGCAACCAAGCATTAATTTTTTCAATTTTCTTTAACATCTCGGCCCATCCCAAAATTGTACAACTTGCGGTTTGTCAAAATAATTGCAGGGTCTCACACTTTGTAAATTTCATTATAATCTAAGCTAAAAATTCTTTCTCGAGTTGACAAAACGTCATTTGAGGTTGACAATCCAAACAACAAAATCACACCCTCATCTTTGTAAATCCCTTGAATGCGACTAGCTATGCACCAATGACTGCAGACTATAGCCACTAACCCTGGTGCCTATAGCCTATTTCTCCATAAGAGATTCTCCACAGGTGCCTTGTAATTTTCAATGCTGGCCTTGGAACACTTATTAAGTATAATCAGAAAACATGCTAATTATTCCTGTTTTACGTAAGAATAAATCAAAAACAAATTGAGTTGATTTTAGGTAGGCTTACTGTATTATGAGCAACTCCTATTCTTTTACAACAAATTGTCTGAAAGAGGGGTAGTTTTAAATAAATTATAAAAAATCAAGGGTCGTTCGAAAAGTATATAGAAAAATACTATTCTTGTGTGTTTTAATAAAAATTGTTCATTTCTGATGTTTTTATATAGTGTAAAGTAGCCATTTTTATTTGATAATAAAAAATTACCCACTTGCTATTTTGTGTGTAAATAAGGATGAAATCTAGCATTTATTATTGTTTAATTCATGAGACTCAAGGAAAAAAAATAATCCTAAAAATTCCCAAATAGGGCTGAATATACTTTTTATTATTAACTAAAACAATGAATAGTAATTTTTTGGGTGAACCTGACCTTTAACGTTGAAAGTGTCATACTGTTGTATGTGATGATAGGTAGCCTATACTTAATACAGTAATGAGGGATTGGAGAAGAGAGGCCATCCTTTTTCAGTCGTTCTACGATAGTGCCTCCAGTCTCAAAAATCTCATACTTTGGGATAAGGAAATTTCTAAAGTTTAGTTTTAATATTTAATGGGGATCGTGGAGGGGCGAGCCAAGTCTTACTATTTGTAAATGAATTTTAAATGTAATTAGTTGTATGTTCCAGGGGCTACGGGCACGCTAGTGGTGCATACCTGCCAACATTTGTACTCACAACAGCTATAGGCCGTCACATAGATGCGAAGCAAGTGCACCAGGTCCCTCGCTTTACCAGATTTTGCTTTGATGAGCAAAAAAAAAAGTCATTTCATCCCGATTTACGTTATTGGGGTATTTATGCTGAAATCGCTTACTTTTAATGCCAACTTAAATTTCAAAAAGCGGTAGGATTTCCATGCATAGGCGTTAGGAAGGTCGATAAATCGGTGTTGCTGACATGATGGAATGAAATGAAAAGTTCCTTTACCCAATAATTCCATTGCTAGGTGTTCACTGAGGCAGATTTATAGAAGGGGCCAGACCAGGCTCTGACATCCTCTTCTTGGGAGTAAAATATATTATTACTATAAAATGACAAATAGTCACAAGACAAGAATTGATCCCTTAAGACAGGCATCTACATATCTGTACAAATATTTCCCTCATTAGCTGATCCGCTACATAGCGGAATCAGCTATTGTTACTGTACGAAATCAACTTTTTATTAGCCGATCCGCTACATTAGCGGAATCAGCTATTGTTTCTGTACGAAATCTTTTTCTTATTCTTATTTCTTTCTCCCCATTT
>JAOTQE010103596.1:0-13724 GCA_025631205.1 Nesometra sesokonis
GTCTTGAAATGTGTGTACGAGTTATCCGTTTGGGTACGCAGTAGGCATGGGTACGAGTTGACCTGTATCGTATTTTATGCGTAGACTGCATTCTTAAAGCTGCCGGCTGGCAGGCCGGAGCCTGTGTTGCCACTCCTGAATGGCCATATCATGGCAGGTAGCCTCCCACCCCTCGCACCCTTCCCAATTCAATGAATGTCACCATCTGTGATCATTCCAAGCATATCCCATCTATCGTCAATGTTGGCCGCATGTTGAGGCCTGCAATTCTGCTCAGGTTTATGGAATCGGATATCTTTAATTTTTCATGTTTGTAATTAATTGAAGTAACTAAATATAGGCCTATATACAAAGTTTAGCTATTAGTAACAAAAAAAACCATGTTTCCAATGAAATTTTAAATAATCGTTCAGTTGGGTCCGATCGTCCACACGATCACGGGCCCGACCATCTACGTGTACCCAATTAGGTAGTTTGTTTGGGCGAAACGAGCCGGCAAAACCAAACCGTCGGTAAAATACTGACAATCAAACCCGTGGACTAGTGGGTCCACCATTGTAACTTTTGGGAGGTGCTGCAACATTTCACACAGGAAAGAAAGAAGTTTTCTTTTCAATCTACGGTGCATTTATTCAATTTAAAACACACCACAAGAAACAATAATTCAGAAATCTGTTTGAATTCACGATTTAGTTATACCATATTCTAGGCATAGACAAACTTTTGTCTATGTTCTAGGCCTAAAAGGTTGGATATAACAATCGCTGGGCTCGATGTTCATTTGGATTAAATACGTGTCAGCTGTTCATATAAAATTTACTTATTTATGTCACATAATATATCCCTCTTTAATTAAATGAACACCTAAAGAAAAAATATGTTCAGAGATTTGATTTTTAACAGGCCTACAGACGATTTGCAAGAAGTCTCTAGCATCGAGTGGGCCCGATCATCAACAGGGCATTCCGTCCACACACATATAATAGGATAGGAAGAATAAAAGGTCTGCCTAGTGCTGACCCCTCGTAGTAGTCGGCCTAGGCTAGGTGGCCAATGAGATTGAGAGTTCATCGCATGGCATCGCCGACCGATCACAAAATTCAGAAAATGCCAACTATCAATATAATCTCTAAAATCATAAGCAAAATTATAGAAAATAATATTATTAATAATTATATATATGTAAATGTCATAGAAGTTTATGATTATATGAATAATATCAGGGTAAAACTGATTATTCGTTACAATATTATTGAACGAGGAGTTGTAACACGTATTGTGGCTAAAGGCAGGATACGCTGTCATATATGTGACGTGTGACAGGCTGTATTTAGCAATCTGCCTGTGATACTGCGCCCTGTATCCTGCCTTCTGTCTAGATACAGTCAGAGAATCGGGTTCCAATTTTGGCTTTACGTCTTCTGCAAAATGAGTCGGACCTCTGTTGCATGGCCACGGTCAAAGATTGGATGAACAAAATCCAGACACTGGCTTCGGTTTTGTATGTTTTTTAATGTAATAATGTTATTTAATGTTGTGTTTTAATCCGAGACTACTATAATACAGAGATTTGAATCACTGTGTTGTTTCTCATCAGCACTCAGCTAGGTCATTGTTAGGTAAATGTCGAAGTGAGAAAGTTACACAACTAGGTGTCGGTACTGCACATGCTCTGTTACAATTTTTGTCCAAAATCAAATAGTGGGGAATCTAATGTAATTCCGTGAGATTTTAATACTCAAGTTCTTGGTAGTTATGAAATCCTTATACATAGTAGTACCAGGTCACAAACAACAGTACTGCAAATACATGTACGAACCAACACAACAAAGTAACTGCACCACGACGGCTTTTAAGTGTTCCAAAAATAAAGGCCTGTATTTCATCCATCTGAATACAAGATCATTGGTGCCAAAGATCGCGGAACTTCGAATTCTTGCAACAAGAACAAATGCAGCTGCCATTTTGATCACAGAATCATGGCTTGACGATTTGTTCCTGATCAAGAAATTAACTTTAATGAAACCAATTCTTATGGGAGTTGTCCATCGTCCACCAAATGAAAATGAATTTATCGAACATTAAAGACGAATTTTTAAATAATCACCCTGACAATGAATTAATCATCATGGGAGATTAATTAATAATATTAATTTTAATGAAAAGACATCTTTTTTACTTTAGAAGTAGGCCCTATTTAAATATTTTAAGATTATTTAGTTGTAAACATTCTAGTACTGTGGGTAAGTGCGGTTTTGTGTGATCGATTATGACCTTTTTCGGCCGGTCTACGACATCCAACATTGGATTTAAATCCTGATTAATCTTCCTATATCAGAAATTTCGATTGGGAATCATTCATAAGATACTACAGAGGATATAGAGTACAAGATAAAGTGTGACTAATTGTACCAACTATGGCTATTAACTACATAAAGTCTATAATTAATGCATCAGTTTATATTAGAATGTACAGTTTTTAGGTAGAGCTTTTTAAACAGTTTAAGACCTGTAGCTCATTAAAAGTTTTTTTTTGTTTAATTAAACAATGGTAAACTAAAATGGTGCATTCTTTCTCCCAACTTCCAAATTAAAAAAAAAAGTCATTTTAGAGAAGATTTTGTATTTTCGAACCTAGCAAATTTGATTTTTTTTAATGGACTATTACTGTGATAAACCTGCACCTCTGAAATTAAGTTAATTCTAAAGAACCTTAACAATAGTACATTTCCAGAGGCCTTCATCCTCGGACTACAGCCAACCGACTTCGCCGTCGGACCCAGCCAATAATTGCTCACTTAGCTCACAAACTGGCCATTCTCCAATGTTTGGCCTACGGCCCAGTGATAACAGTGATTGGAAAACGTTAATTGTCCTAAATTTGAACATTTTTAAGACTTTAATAGGCCTATGTTGTTTAGTGAACATCACTGAAATGTTGAGGTAAAAAAAGAGTACTCTGGGATTAAAATTTCTATGTATAAACCTTTACAACAATTAATTAATTATGACAACAGATAAAATGTCACAATGACAATGAGATAATGCCGAAAACTTGTTGCAAAGTGAGTCTCAAATCAAAAGTTGGTCTACTACTCAAATAACACAGTGTACAAGAATAGAAAAATTAGAGATTTTGAAAGGGTTGTGCTTGAAAACCAAAATCACATTACAAATATAACTCGCTTAAATGGAAAGATCAGTTAAATTAACATTACACAGGTAAATTTTAATGATACGGATTTCAAACACAACCCTTTCAAAATACGTAATTTTTCATTCTTTAGCATTGTGTAATATGAGTAGGCCAGTATTTGATGTAATCCTATTTTGGAAATTGCTTTCTTCATTATCTCATTGTCCAAATTTTGTGAAATTTTGTCAGTTAGGTCACAGTTAATTGGCCAATATGTGTATCCATAGAAATTTGAATCCTGAAGTTCCCCTTTTATTTATTTTTATTTTATTTATATTTGACAGTGGAGAATTTTCCGGTCTGCCTCTTCAACATGCGATGAAGCTTATTATGTGGGTAGGTTACACGTTCTTCTGAATGTGTTATATTATTAGCAAGTTTTCTCCAGTTACGTTTTACTAACTCATTAATTTTGATTATTTTATATTTTAACAGGAACAACCCCAGGTCCTACTTTTATAGCCATCACTCAAAGTACACCATTTGAAGGAAGTGGCGGAAGACTTTGGTTCGACGACGATGAACTTTGAAACATTAGATTCTAAGAGAAGAAGACAACTGGTTTAATTTTTATTTTGAACTAAATACTGTGGACTAGTATTTCGAATGCCTCTAAATCAACGAAAGTACGAAGTAATTATATAATGTAATTAAATAATCATTAGGCATATCACTTTTATTTGATATTGAATGCTATTTTATAGGAATTATTAGCGAAAAAGGGACGACATAGCAAAGCAAAAATTTCAAAGTAAATAAATATAAACACGTGAAGACTCTAATAGCCCAGATTTTTTAATTCCTCAATGAGCGGGTTTTACACAATTTTGGAATTATGATTGAGCCGATGCTCATCGAAATACGGATACTTGTTTGACATGCAATTATTAAAAACACACATTATGAATTAAGGGTTCTATATTCCCAGCGATTTTTTATTTCAATAAAAAGATGGAAATTGGACAATTCACTTCGTTTTAGTTTGTTGAAATTTGGTGTTTCGTACCTCCCTGGAGCGACGTTTGTCTCGCGTATTGTGCTCAAAAAACGTGGCAGGTATGTAAATATACAATATGTCTTAAGAAAGCTGGGTACATAATCGCTTCCAATTTTCTATTCTGATCATTTCAAAACTTTAACACCGACTTCAAAGTTTTCCAATTTATTTTGTAAATTTCAAATTAGTTATACTGTAAATTAAATGATAAAAATAAAAGTAGACGTTTTAATTACAGCCACGTGCTTACCGTATTATTTTTATGTAAATCTTTATTTTTACCGTTAATTCAAAACATTTTTTGTGATTTACTTTTTTTTAGACAATTGGTCCCTTAAAAATCAGTTTCTTCATTTTTAAAATACATGTCTAAAGGTAATTGTTACGTCTTTGAACCACTCGCATACCGACACCCAATCAATAACCACAAAATGAAAAACTGCAATGTGAAATATATATGTCGTAATATTGAGCTTTCGCAAACTTACGAAAACGAAAACGGATACGTCACACTTCCCTATTTGAAAGGTGCTAAATGTGTTAAAACTATGAATCGTTGATGATGGTCCTGAAATATTCACCAAATGTGACAGATATTCAATGTGTTCTATTCAAACGTTACAAGAATGTATGACGTATCCAATTTCGTTTTCGTATTTCGTAAAGTTGCGAAACCTCACTATTTATTCAATATCACGAAGAAAATAGCTATAACTACATTATTATAAATTACAGCAAGTAGGAGGTCAGCGAAGAGTAACATGAATAGCACCCACCTGTTATACTGTCTTAATACAAGAGAGTGAATTTCATTCTTTGGAGATACTCTGTGAGACACCACTCCAAAGAGAATGAAAATTTACTCCAAATCATTGAAAATTCACTCCAAAGGAAAGGAAAACAAAATCACTCACTGGTTTGCAAGATATTTACTCCACAAGAGGCGGTTTGGAATGCGAATAATTCACTCTTTAAGAATAATCCATCAGGTCATTTTCACTCTTGTAAATTCACTCTAAAAGAGTGAATGTTCACTCCTTTACATTAGGAAAGTATAGAATACGTATTCCATGCTGACCCTCAAACACATTTGGTGACCCCCTAAGCCGCTAATAAATACGACACTGATGAAATTTAAATAATCATGCACGCCAGTAAATTTATAGGCCTATTATACATACTCCTCAGATACGTACAGTAAATCTCTCACTGTACAATGAAAAAAGGTATTTTAATATTTAAAAAATACAGTTAACAACATGGCGAGGGTGTAATCGTTTACGATTACCTTGTTACATTTGTTGTTGAGATTTTATGACATTAGTTATTAATTTTGCATTAGTCGTAGATTTTTATATTTGTGGGCTCTTAAAATCACTTTAGAGTTTAAAACAAGGCCATACTCATGTAATTTGCTTTTGATTAAAATTCTTTATTTGAAAGTATTACATTCATTGATCTATGCCGAGAGATCTATCTCAAGTACTTGTGGTTAACAGTTGCAAGGCTTTGAATATCTGATATGTACACAATAACTACGATATATGTGCTATTATCAATTACAAGAGGATACTTAAATTTGTGAAAATCGATACTAATAGATTATCTGATTATGTGCATATTAACTACGATAATATAGGCTATTATCAGTTACAATGATATTAATATTATTTTTTGTTGGATAAATACAAATATATGTATAATTATCAAAGACTACAGTAGACTTTATTATCAATAGGCCTAATATTAATCCGGTGTATAAATAATTGTCATGGGCGACGGAAGTATTTACCGATTGGTAATGCAGAATGTCTTTAGAATTAACCTCTATGATCAGAAATAGAAATCACGTTTTTCAACCTCAATTGTACGTTCATTTATACATTTATCTAATTACTCAAAAAAGTAAGTTGTTGTTGCTAGTAGGTAAATATCATAGAATTATATAGAATTTCAAACGCACCACCACCCGATCGATAAAAATTAAGACATGTAAAAGCGAATTAATAATTAAACGCGTTCTAGCTGTCTGTTTTTCCCATTTTGATTACCTTAATCTGATCATGTCTGAAACGGATTAGGCAACATTTTTTAATGGTTTTGCAATGTAATTACTTTACCTAGAAAAAATAATATTTTAGAGAAAATAAATATCTGCTTCGCCTTTTGCTAAGTTTTTATTCAGTTTCTCGAACTTACGACAATCTTGCTTGGTACCCTGACTGGATGAAGCAATGGCCTTGATGATACAGTCATATTTTCGTACAGAAAGCAGCATACACACAATTGAAACAAAACGACTTTAAAATTGACGCATACATGTTTCGTTTCTCTGACAACATCCTCAGTGCATTAAACAAAAAGAACGTGTTAACTCTGAAAATACAGCTTAAGTAATTGAATGCACTGAAGATGTCAGAACAACGAAACATGTATGCGGCAATTAAAAGTATTTTGTTTTAATTACTTTTATATGTGTGCTGCTTTCTCTACGGAAATATGTATCATGATTTAAATTTAACAAAGTCCCTAAACCTGGTTTCGGTCATTCAAATAACCTTTCTAACAAAATGTTTTCCCAATAATCACCTAGGTTGTAGATTATTAAAATTAGTGAAATTCACCATAATCACTTCATACGCGTTAAAATAAGGAATTGGAGCGAGGAGCTGCTCATTTTCATGATCATATCATTTCCATAAATCATTAAATATTTCTTCAAGAGTGGCGCTGTAGCTTGGTGGTTAGCATGCTTGCCTTCCAATCCCAATGTCCTGGATTCAAACCTGGCTGAACGCTAGGTAGGTTCCCACGACATAACAACGCCACTCCCTAAGCCTCATAATGAGACTTGGTTTAGAAAGCATGGCGTAGTTCTCATCCTGCATGTTGCGAGTTAACTTGCTGTTGGATGTGACACGAAATTAAAAAAAATTAAAAAAAATGTTGAGGAAGGGGTCGCGGGGTTGTTTACTCGTAACATAGTTTAACTGTTATGACCTTAACATGTAATAGCACTTTGAAAACCAATTTCAATTTCTGAGCATCTAGAGCTGTCATATTTTAAAATATTCGCATCTGAAACCCGACCATGATGAGGTTTATGGTTTTTCCTTTTAAGAATTGATACTGACATGCCTGAATCGCATTCAATTGTAACAGTTTGGATACAATTTAAATGTAAAAGAGTGTTATTTTCGATTATCTGGAGGCATCATATTTAACAAATCTCACACATCACCCAAACTATGGTGAGGCTAAGTTGGGTATTAGGTTTTTCATTCAAATATTTGATATAGACATGTCCCAATTGCGCTAAATGTAAAAGAGTGTCATTTGGGAGCACCTGAAGGTGTAAATTTATATTTTTCACATTTCATCTCATATCCAACGATTGGTCAAATTGAGGTGGGTATATTTTTTCTATCCATACATTGACATAGACATGTCTCAAGTATGTTAAATTGTAACACTTCCGGAAAAAATATTTCAAAAGTGACATTTCCGAGACTCCGGGATGTTCGCACTTCTGCCTCAATCATTGTGGGGCTTAGGCTGAGCCGGAGCTCATCGCGATATGATTATGGTCATCACGTCTACACCCCATTTCGGTTCTTACAATCAACTAACATCTTCACCATAATATTGCCAGAAATATTGTATGCAACGCTGACACCCGTCTCCTTAAATTGTTTGTAGGAGATTACTAAGGACAAACGCAAACTCGCAAAAACATAATCTCCTCGGCGAAATAATAATAATAGGTGCCTCAACTAAACTACTATTTTAAGTAGTAGTTTTTGAATGGCGACGGTCAGGGGCGTATCCAGGATTTGGCGAAGGGGGGAGGGTGCTCAGTTTGAGAATCCCAATCTACCACAGCTTCACCATGGTTGGGACGGAGGTAAGAACATTTTGAAATATGACGTCTGTAGATGCCTGGAAATGGCATCCAAATAGAAGGTTTTGGGGAGTAATTTCAGAAATAACTGTCTAGAGAATTTGACAAGTTTAATACTTTGAGAAAAAAATGGACCTCACCCCCACCATGGTTGGAGCGGAGGTAAAACTTTGAACTATGAAGCCTTTAGATGACCGAAAATTGCCTTAAAATAGAGCATATGGAGTAATTTCTAAAAATAGTGTTTTGGGGTATATGTTATTACTTTAAGAAGAAAACAATGGGATTCAGCCCCACCATGGTAAGAAAATTTTGAACTATAACGCCTCTAGATGACCGAAAATGACATTCGAATAGAACGGAGTGATTTCTAGACATAGTGTCTTGGTATTTGAAAATGTTATTACTCTAAGTGGACATTGGCTTCAGCCCCACTATGGTTGGGGATGAGGTAAGAACATTTTGAATTATGATGCCTTTAAATGACCGAAAATGGCATTCATAGAATATTTAGAGAGTAATTTTTAGAAAGGTGACTTGGTGGTGTTGACAATGTCATTATTTTAAGAAAAAATGAGACTCCGCCTCACCATGGTTGGGGTGGTGAGGTAAGAAAATTTTGGACTATGACGCCTCTAGATGACCGAAAACGGTGTCACGCCAATTTTAGTTCCATTGCAAAAGTTAGTTCCGCACCTAATTTGGCGTCTAAGGCGCCAAAATTAGCTCCTTTGCAAAAATAGGTTCCATTGTTTTATCATAGTGTAAATGGACACCAATAAACCGATATTTGTACTATATTTATAATGTAATCGAAACGTAATACTTTGTAATACTAATGTAATAATTTGCGTTAACCCAATTGAAATCGCGTCATATATTTTTTTTTTAAATCCACATATCTCGTCACTGCAAACGCGTGTGGTACTCTTGTAAATTATAACTTGCTTGCGGACGCAATGGTTTACAGTACAGCCTCAAACTCCAGTCACTTTGTGGTTTACATAACATTCCCATCATGCTACCACAATTCCGCTTGTTTTTCGCGTCGAACGTGTTTAGTTTATAAATGAAAAATCTGATTTTGACCAGTAAATATTATCATTATTGTTGTTTAACGTTGTTGTTTTTCGTGTGGATAATCTCTGCAAAACTTAGTTCCCTAAAATGGCTTAGTCTTCTAAGATCCAGACCACGGGAACTAACTTTTGCAATGGAACTAAAATTGGCGTGAGACCGGCCCGTACCCGGGGATTTTGGATGGGGAGGTGCTTCATAGGAAATTCTAATGATTCTGATAATGTTAATTCCATTGTACCTATGTCTGAAAATACGTTATTAAAGAGTTAAACGTCATTTTTAAAGAAGTCACATGACTATTTGAATTAAAAACTCAAAAATAAAAATCACTAAACATGTCGTGTTTGGTTTCGTTGGATATGTCTTTCGATTTTGGAAACGTCTTTTGATTTTGGAAACAGTGGTGCTAATTAATTCTCTCAAAACTGGTATTTTTTTGCATATTTAAAAATGAATTCATGACAATGCACGGTTTTTCATTATAAATGAGGTTAATTATTAGAAACATTGTTTTCTAACTTGAAAGATCTATCCAACGATGCCAAACACGACATGCTTTGGAAATTCTTATTTTTTTACCTTTGGTTAAATTATCACATAACTATTTTGAATGGCGTCTTACTCTGTATAAAACATTTGTCGGGTAGTTTCTTTTCTTCCTAACATCAAACAAGTTAGACGGTTTTTGAACGAGGATGCCACTGCTAAATTAATTAACACCTTAGTGACATCAAAGTATTGAAAGGGTTGCCCTCTTCTTCAATTCGTAAGCTTCAGCTACTCTTGAATATTGCAGCTCGACTTGTCACTAAATCTTCTAAACCTCAGCACATAGCCCTATCCTCCGAAATCTACATTGGTCACCCATTAAGCAACGTATTATTATATGCCTTTATGTCCATCCATAATTCACCTCCAAAATATATTTCTGACCTTCTTCAATTTTGTTCCTCAACATGCACTCGTACTCTGAGGTCAACATCGGACCAAACGCTTCTTTCCTGCCCACCTTGGAAGTTAAAGTTATGTGGGGAAAGATAATATGCAAATTAGGTGTAAATGACCTATGGTTACCGTAACTTGACAACCAGTGAACGTAGAGAGCTAATTTTTACATCAAAATACCAAAATGACAAAAAATGGTACTTTTGACCTTTGTCCTAAACTTTTACAAAAATGTTACTTTAGACAGAAAAATTGGAGTCAAATTCTTTATATCTTTGCATCCAATGATCGTAGCCACTTCATTTTGGTTTCAAATTGTTCGGAATATACAAGTTTGTATTTACTATAATCGAACTTTTTTCAATGAAATAGCCGGAAGTGACACTTTTGACCATTAATTTTGCATATCGTCATTTCTGAAATCGCCCGTACCACTGACTATATGCACCATTGGCACTGCAGTTTCCCGTCTGTTCATCTGCGCTTCTTGACAATAGCAGCTCGTCTTTCCATTTCAAACTCACATTGACCGTTTTATATCGTCGTTTTTGTTCGCCATTTGAAAATTGCGAACATGCCTCCGATTGTTCGTAGGCTTTCCGCAACACACTTTTTTAAATGCTGTTCTGAATTTTGACGAAATGATGTTATACAATATTGGGTTAATGGCAGAGTTCAAGAACACCATTACACGGGCAAATATGACGATTCCATAATAGCCAGATATTCCGACTGTCGGTATGACAGACATTGGATCTATTATGAACCATACATTAAGCATACGAAATGGCAACCAACAAACGAAGAACGAGATGACCACACAGATAAGCATGAAGACAATATGGGCGTGATGCTGGCGCTGGTAAGAGGCGTTCAATGACGTTTTAGAAACGCCATTTCTTGATAATCTTGTAGGAAGGAACTTACGCGGTTTCTTTGAGTCACTTAATTGAGAGAACCTTCTCTCTACAGAAGATGTCTTACCAGATGTATACCTTGAAGGTACATTGGCATCATTGAGAATCGAAGATTTTCTAAATCCATCACATTTAACATCAGAAATTGACATTGAGTTAGAAGGATTGCGAATACACTTTTCCTTACTTGATTTTCGAAATGAGAGCATACTCATTTCACGAGTATCTTTCCCAACATTGCCATCATCGACATAACTTATGTTGCCATTGAACGAATTTTCTTTTTTCATGGATTCTATGAAAGCGTCATGTCTCCTAAGAGTCAACCCAACTTTTGCGTAGATGGACGACAAAATTATAACTGGAAAGAAAAAGAACAAGATAGGTTCCAAGTAAATGTATGTTAAAGAAAAGTATATGTTATCAAAAGACAATTCACACACATATTTAGGGTTTCCTGATGAATCAATACAGGGAGTATGTCTCGATAGCACGATGTGAGGAATACTGCTAATAAGTGACACAAACCAGACAACGCTGCACATTTTAACCGTCTTCCGGACAGTGCATCGAAAGTTGGCTTCTAATGGTTTGTTGATGACGTAGTAACGCTCAATGGATATGGCAACGAGAGTAAGGATTGTAGCGTGCGCACACGTATTCTCCATAAACGAAACTAGCGAACCTGAAAATATAAAAAATAAATGTTACAGGTATAAAGACATTGTTTATTGTTATCAACTTCATTATGACCATTACCAACCTCATTTTCTTGCAACCTCCTTTTCGATAGCGAATTCCCCTCAAGTGTTCGCAGCTCAGGCAAACAGGGCTGTGGTTTTTGTGTTTTTTCCGTCCTTCCATATTTTCGCGTGGCAGACCCACAGAGACAAATTATTTACATATGTCACACATATTTTATGTTGTCAATGTCTATAGATTTGGATTAAATTTTCTTTCATTTATTGATAAATTTGAAACTTCTATAAAAGATTGCGCGTGCGCAATTTCAACATAGCTACAGGTCTAGAACATAACACGATTTGATTGGATGGATTCCGGAATAGTAGGCGCATCCATGTAATTGCACTTTGGGCTACCTATTCTGTGGAAGTTCACCATCTAGCCGTAATAATAAATCTATGTAAAACTCACACCATTAAAACTTCTTCATCCACTGGTGGCGCATTTCATTAAACACTACAGACTTGGGGCATGTCTATGGCACGCACAAAATAACAGAATTTTCAACGCGGAGGTCTGCAATGCAGCGTTTATTGCACAGTTTAGAGAGTGACGTGTAGACCTTAAAAGGTCTGGAAAGTAACAATAATGTTCAAGCAAAATGTTCTAAAGTTATAACAAGAGAGGGCGATCTTACCTTTTACCTTGGTATTTGCATGGTAAAGGATAAATTCTCTACACTCTATGTGTTTTTATTTAAATATTATGAATATTTAATTAACTATCCCGGCGGCTTATCCTGGCGAATCTGTAGTCATAAACAATTGCGAGCCACAAAACAGAACCATGTATTGGTACAGTATATAGATCACTGTATAATTGTTTATATGTTATGACAAGCATAACAAATACATTAATTTGTTGATAAATTCAATAGAAACACACAAACCAATAGGGTCTAAGACATTCTAAGGTATCCTAGGCCTATGCAGTATTCTGTGAATGCTAGATGCTATTGATGAGGAGGCTGAACAAGGGAGCTGTTAATTAGATAACATCATTTACGTATTTTATGTATTTGTTTAATTGATTGATTGATTGATCAAATTAACAAATTAATAAATGAAACAAATAAATACACAAAACAAATAAATCTATCAATAAAATTTATTTTATCCATTTTTTTATTTGTTTACTTAATGTTTACATATTTAATTACTTATTAATTCAATGTGGTTTTTATTTAAATATCATGAATATTCAATAAGGTGCTCTGGTAGCCTTTACTATATTGGCAAAACTACTAATGTATTTGTTTAATTGATTGGTTGATTGGTTATTAAACATGTTAACAAATTAATAAATGAAACAAATAAATACACAAAACAAATCTATCAATAAAATGTATTTATCAATTTATTTGTTTACTTATTTATGTTTACATATTTGTTTACTTATTTTTGCATTTAATTTTTTTTAGAAATTTGTTATATTGACTTATGTTTTGGCTTAATTAATTGCACAAATTAATAAATCTATCTAATAAAAATGACACAAAATAAATAAATCTATCAATAAAATTTATTTTGTCTACTTATTTTATTTGTTGACTTATTTATTACTTCTATTCATTCATTTATACATTTATTTTTTTGTGAACTTATTTACCTATGAATTTATTTATTTATTTATTTTATTTACTCTGTATTGTAATTACTTTATGTAATTTTTTACTTACTTATGTATTTAATTTTATATTTATTAATTAAACAAATTAACCAATAAATAAAACAAATAAATAGCCTACACTAAGCAAATAAATCTTAATAAAATGTATTTATTTGTATACGGTACTTATTTTGTTTACTTATTTATATTAATTATACATATTCATTCATTTCATTTATGAAATTATTTGTTTCATCATGTATTATTTACTTATGTATTTGAATGATTAATTAATCAATTAACAAACTAATAAATAAATATAATAAATACATAAGA
>JAOTQE010103607.1:0-13723 GCA_025631205.1 Nesometra sesokonis
TACCAGAAATTCAACAGCTCTCCTCAATGCTCGAGGAGAGCACTTTCTACTTTTTTGCGAGGAGAGCAATAGCTCTCTTAGCATTTCCAGGAGAGCAAATTAGGGCTCTCCTGGATTTTACATACGTGAAGGACTGTGATAGCTTGTTAATGAAATTGAAATTCCACTAAAATTGGGTAAGGTAATTTTATTTCCTTATGGTTTCTTGGTTCAACATAAAGCAAAACCATACAAATAATGGCAAAGATGTTTTATATTAAATTTAGTATGCAAGCAGTCTGTGCAGCGGTGTACAGTAGCGTAATTGATCAATTTGAAAATAATCAAGAGTATATTTAGATCAGATCAGGAGAACAAAAAAACTTAATGTGTAGTTTGTATTTTAAGAAACCTTTGTCATTTACGGTAAAAACAATAATGAACCATCACGTATGTTGCATATGTTTCTCTATGTACAATATTTGATATGACTGTGTACATTAAGAGTACTTGATATTTTTACTATGGTTCATAACACCGCCACTATTTTTAAAATAAGTACAGCATTTCATGGACGTTTAACTCAATCTTCAACTTGTATCTGTTTATGCTAGTACTCTTTTACAGTGACTCAACAAACCATTAAATACATGATTGGCTAACATTAAAATCTCATGATCACTTAATACTTGTTCATATATAATGACGATGACGATGGATGATGATGACGATGGATGATGACGATGATGATTATAATAAATTTTCTTTTTATATAACACCCTGCACAAAACATCTGATTACAATCTTCTTCAAAAAGATGTTTTTTAAGCTGGCTTTTGAATACAGCTAAAGATGTTGAATTACGAATAGTAGGTTGCCCATTCCAAAGTAGCGGAGCAGCAACAGAAAAGGCTATGAACCGTAGTTTGTCTTGAAATTTTGGGTTTTCAGTATGTGTTGTGTAAAATTTTGAATTGGATTCGTACTTTACCAGCAGCCAATGGAGATCATGCAGGACTGGTGTAACATAATCTCTCCTATGGAGCCTTGTAACCTGTCTTGCAGCAGAGTTCTGCAAATATTGGTGCTTGGCAGGTTGGTACAGCATTTGGGTAAACCATGGAGCAGAGCATTACATAGTCAATACGAGATGTAAAAAGTCAAATCTCTCTGCTGACTGTCTGAAGAATTTACGAATCTTACCAAGTTTAAAGATAGCAAGGTTCGCAGAGGTGCAGATGTTATTCACCTGTGTGTCAAGTTGGAGTTGGAGTTAGAACAACTCCAAGGTTACGAGCAGAAGCAGCTGTGTTGATGCGTGTGTAAGAGAAGATTATCGATTCAATTCTAATGACATGCTTCTTGAAGTGAGATCTATTATCCCTCTGTCTTTGTATCATTTAGTTTCAATTTGTTAGCAGTCATCACCATCTTTAATCCCATCCAAACACTTTTCAAGGCTACAATATTACTATTTTCCACTGAGGGAGATGTTATAAAAAGCTGTAGGTCTTTGACATGCCATGCAGTTAAAATTGTGTTTGTCAAATACTGGAGCAACATACAGATTAAAAAGGATTGGTCCAAGGACTGAACTCCCTAGGAACAATACGTGGTATGTTGAAATTTAGGGATTGAGATTGACTTGTCTTGATAAAGTTAGGATGGTATGACAGGTACTATTTAATGCCGGAAAAAGCAACACCATTTACACAATAATAAAATGAAAGGCAGTGGAAGAGAACTTTATTATCATCAAGGTCAAAGGCAGTTGACAGATCTAGAAAAGTAGCCTGGCATTCTATTCCTGAATTATAACCTGAATGCAACATGACAAAAGGTTTAGCAGATCTAACACATTTTTGGAGAGTTTTCTTTTTGTTCAATTGATAATCAAAAGTGCCATTAATTGTGATTTAGCGCTTGTGTAGATAAAGTGCCTATCCCAAGACCAAGACAATACAAGCAACTGACTGGAATTATCAAAATCCCAACTCTGTGATTGGGGTTTGTATTTTTTCTATTTTTTAGTTCAATATTAATATAAACTCTCTAATTAATAATTCGGATAAAAAATACATAATACGACTGCAGAGGAGCAAACAAAGTATTTTTTAGGCACAACGACGACACTGAAAAAATATGAACCTTCCACATACTGACTAAACTCATACAATATGCACTCAATATTAATGGCACGGCTTTTAAAAATATGAAATCCTGCTGTATTAAAAATACTCATTAAAATTACAGAGAAAACTGCATAATGTGTTCTGGCTAGAAAATGAATGTTACTAGTAAATGACTGTACAGCATAATACACAGGATTAATCAAGAATAATGGCACAAGACATTATGAATGTTATTAAAATACTACTGTTGGCTTAATATCTTGTTGATAATTTCAAGGGTACAACAGTATTTTAAACAAAACATAATTTAATGATCAAAAGGAAAATGTGCTTAATATGATAAGCAATTTTTCATAAAAAATCAAAAATAATATTGTTACATATGAAAATTAAGTTTGTGAACCTGCAAAGTTCATAAGACATCTATTACTGTACAAGATTTTATCTTACAATTTCAATATTGATTTTACAATCCGGTATTTGAGCAGACTTATATGAGTTGTATGAAATAAATAATTAATTTAAAAACATCATTACAATTACATTGAAAAGTACAATTAGTAGTAGACAATGGAAAGAACCTCACTGTTTACTTACATGCCAAATTGTCTGCATATACACCCTCAAATTCATGTTCAATTTGCTCAAATAATTTCTGAAGCCGAGAACGAATATCATGTGGTAGGATGCTGTCATTCTCATAGACACGATGTCGAAGACCACCATCTCGGGAGCTGTGTGAACGTCGAATTGAGAGTCTCTGTTTACTAGCCTTTTTCAAATTTCCTTCAGTAGGCATTTCTATTCTACAAACATATTTAAAAAAAAACCAATTTGTCGTAAACTTGATAATGTCTATTACATTGATAGCTTTATAGTCTATAGATGCTTTTAAACATTTTTTCGGGCTGCACCTCTAGGCAGTTAAGAACCAGAGGGACCACCGATAAGGAACAGCAGTGTTGCGGTATAATATGGAGTTTTCGTTTTGCACGAAAAATCGTTGTGCGACAGTTAACACAATTGTCGGGCATATGCAGTGTCCGTTCTTAGAACAACCCATTTAGTTTTTCAGAACGGTAACCAACTTGCCTATTTCACCATGACAAAGCTTTACATGATGGAGAGTAGGCCAAGGGATATTTACTTGTTCTGTAAAAAATCAAGAAATGTATCAATTGTGATTTTTTAGATAACTTTCACTACAACAATTTTCATCTCGATGAATGCAAAAACAAAACAAAACAGCAAAACAACACTATCTTACACCATGCATAAGAAGGCTTAGGTCTAGCCTACAATGGCTAGGGGTCTAGTAGGCACAGCCTAGCCTCAACTAAACTACATTGTACATATTGAGGGTCTTGTAAAGGTAGACATTCACTCTTGTCAAACAACTTGAATTGCACTTAGTCTAGTCTAGTTCACACTACGCCATGGGTTTCAAAAGGCTTGATACGTTGTTGTTTTCGGTAGGACAGTGGCACATCAGGAAAACTGTTGTATATTTTTAAAACCTGACGTACAGGGAGACTTTGGCATGCGTAATTAAGTCCTTTTGTCATTTCCTCCGTCGCAGAACGATCCGTTGCGCAAAATGAAAGCTCCATAATACTACGATGGGAAGGGAATTGAGAAAACATATCTACCAACAAACGTCTGGAGAACCATCAGGATTAAATTACGTAACAAAATAAATATGGTGCATGCATTAACACCAAATGGGCATGTGTAATCACTTAATGGTGACTAGCGGAGTCTTGGGACTATAAGCCTTCGCTATCTTGGAAAGTACGTAACCTTCTAAGCGACTGATTTGCATTAGAGATAGGCATGCACATCTTCTTCGCTCATCTGAAAAATCACTTCTCTCCATCCATATTTTTCGTACTTTGAGTTAACAGGCTTTCAGTTTCTCTCCCTCTTGACTTTTGAATGAATAATCATCTCTTCATTAATTATTTAAGGTTAATTTAAAAACTCATCTCTACAGCAAACCCTAGTACTCTACACCTTTGATCATTCTTCAAATTGGTGCAATATAAATATATTGTTATTGATATTACTATTATTATTATTATTACTATTATTATTGTTATTACTATTGTTAATATTGTTATAATTATATACTTTTTTTATAAAGACCCCAAGATTTTTTGTTGGGGGCCATGCTGAATTGAGGATCAGTTAGCGTGAGCAAAGACAAGGTTGCCCATCGGGACACCTCCTAATAATTTTTGGTTGCCCGATGTAAATTTTTGGTTGCCTTGGGCCATCGGGCAATCAATTCTGCGGGCCCTGAAAAAGATTTCCAAAGTTCAGTGCACAAAACACAGCAACTATTAATTGCCGTCATCAGAAATATATAGACTACTGTATACCTGCTGACTCTCACGCCCACTTTTTATTTCAAATTATATTTAGGCCCCTAGGCCCAATATATATTAAAAATAAAACCTGCAGCCCTCATCAGTTTTTATGTTTTAGTAGGGTGATAAACTAATATTTCTATGGGGCCTTATTAGTGCTAAAAAACCACAGTGAAAAAAAAGACAGATGCAACTCAAATTAATCAAGAAAACCTTGTTTAATAAAAAAATTAAATTTACACTAATTATAGTAACAACACATTCCATTATATGATATTAATACATTAATAATAAAGAAGATGAATACAATACACAACATATAATATAATCCGTTATGAACGTGGACTGCTAACAGGCATAGGCAACACAGGTCGGTGGTTCCATAGGCCTACCTAGGCTTTGAGTGACAGTTCGCCAAGACCTGTATCATAACACGACAACTGGCTGGGACGGCTTGATCAGCCGGCGGCTGAACAGAGATGAGATGGCCATTATGAATGATGCGAAGCTAGGGCCTAGAATTACTCAAATTTACCCGGTTTTTGTAAAACCAGCTAACTAAACGATGACACTTACCTCCTGTAAAGATAACCCTTTTTATATAAACCATGCAATAGTTATTATAAATAATAAGATTGGATTTTTAGAGAAGCTATCGCCACCCATCTGATGCCAATGACATCCAACAAGATTTTTGTTTTGATGATGGAGGAAGATCCAGCCACGTGATTTCTGTCTTCTCCACTATATTGGTTTGGACGGTGATTGGTTGATTTGGCAGCAATGATTGATTGACATGAGGTCTGTCTGTCTGTGAGTCAGTAGGTCGATTGATTGATTCGGCAGCAATGATTGATTGACATAGGGTCTGTCTGTCTGTCTGTGAGTCAGTAGGTAGATTGATATCGTTTTCGATTTTGATCGTTTCAACATGATCAAATTAAAATAGAATAATAAACAAAATAAAATAAAATATTTTAATACCTCTATGATTTCAATACAGGACTTTTTAAAAAACCATGCAAGAACAAGAGAAAGATTTATGATTGATTGTTATTTGACTTCTGAGGAACAATTTTGGATCAGTGAATGATTAATTCATTTTGATGGCAGTTTATGATCAATCAATAATTTGTTTCAATTTAAATTTTTCATCAGATCAATTTACCAACCGATGCTTTATACTGATTGATCTCAGGGGCGGATTTGGGAGAGGGGGCACCCTCTATTATTGCCAAAACGTAGTTGCGCCTCCCCTTATTTAATATTTGAGGGGCGCTGGGGTTAAAAATTGACCATAAAAACCTAAAATAGGCTAAAACAGGAGAGTAGAACACGGAAATTTGGGAAATAACTTTTTTTTCTTTTCTTTGCTGGTCAGAGACAAACCGGCAACCACGCCCACCCGGACCTGAAAAAGGGCACCCCCCCCCCCCTTTGCTGGATCCCGGATTCGCCCCTGAAACTTATAAGCGACTGACCGTCAGGCTGAATTATTGTATATATACAATTTAATCATTACAAACAATTACATTTAATTTGTAATTATTGTCAAATTATTATTACTGTCATAAACATTGTAAAACCAAAATAGTTTAAACCATCAATTTATTACATATGCTTATAACCCTTCCTTTTCCTTTTTCTTCAATCAAAACTTGCAGACCATGGGCAAATCTCTAAAGAGGACTTTTAAGATTCAATAATAATATTCAATATTTACCATACTACTCTGATGATGGTAAATTCTTTAATTATTAAACACATAAAACAAAAATTAACAATAGGCCTACAAAGGATTTTTAATCAACACGTTAGCAGAAAATCATAAATTGAAAATAATTAAAATATAACATATGATATATAACAATTTATCATTTTCATAAATAACACTTTCAAGGTTTGTGACTATAAGTATACTTTATTTCAAATGGTAAATTATTTTTAAAAAATACCAACTGATCAGTAGGCAAGATCAATTTAACAAAGTTGTAACTGGGACACTACAGGTTACAGCACTTTTTTAAATTAATAATAAGGTGATTTTCTGTTAATTATTGCGGTGCAACAGCTTGTTTTATACAGTATTTTTTTATTTAAATATTTTCTATTAATTATTACGGTGCAGTACTTTATATATTTTTGTTCAATGGGGACATTATGAGAATGGTACAACAAAGGAAATGATAACTTAATTTGTCAGAGCCTACCAAACAGAAACGTCACAAGCCGCCGACAGCAACTAATAACTTTTCTATATTACACACATGGCTCTGAGTGTAATGTCTTTAAATTGTTGACCAATTAGATTCAAGCACAGGAATAATACCCCCTTTTTAATTGGCTATCCAAACATTACATACCTCTATTGATCGTTCTCATTGGCTCAATACGTATGCATGGTCGTACTGTCAAATGAACGTTACAATCCAAAACATTGCAATTCATCGTATAAAAAATACATTATTATAAAAATTAGTCAAAATTTAATATAAGAGTACATAAGTACATATATCAATATATATATCCATACAGAGGATGGTAGATTATAATGTAGGCATATGCCGTAAATCAATGTGCAAATGTACGTCTCTCTCCATAGACGCTTTTTGGCCAAAGTTCGACTCACCGAAGTAAGGCTTGATGATTCAGGAGTGATTTTAAATGTTTTATTTTAAGGAAGTTGATGAATAAAAAATATTTCCCATTATAGCATACCAAAGAAAAAATATCAATAAATATACTTTATATAATAAAAAATATATATAATATCTGCAAACAGTGATAAAACGGTGCAAACTATATGGTACTCTCTTGCACTTGTGGTTTCAAAATGGCATGCCTTCCCGCGTTGATAAAACCAGCTGCTTTGGGCAATGTCGAGTTTGCTCGCTCATGCCTTCGAACTACTTTATTTCGACTATACTGGACATAGTTTAATGTATAATAAGAGGAAAATGAATAAAGTATAACGTTAATATCATATTATTAAGACAAATTTACGAAAAACAATTTCGTCGATTGGTCACTTTGTTGATGCAAACGCCTAAACACGCTGTAGAAGGGCGGCTTCAGCGCTGCCGATAAAGGCCATGCGGTTGTCACACACCGCTAGAGAGAACGGCGTAGGGAAACAGCAGTAACCTTTATCACGCAAAACGGCAGCCATCTTTGATATGGATTTCATGGGATCATTTCCCCTTCGTAATTTGCGTTAAAATTAGAAAATTGAAATAATTATACTACGGTAGGTTGATCTTTCATATGTAAGCAACTATAATTTTCGGAAAATTATAGTTTATATAAGAAAATAAAATTTATGAATGGTTTTATGTAAACATTTTTGTAAATTTGTTTACCTCTAAAATCTATTCTTTAACCGTTTTATTGAATGTTATATAAATCACATTATAGGTAGTTTAAATAATAAAATGTTCAAGAAACTAAAATATTGTTTATTTGGGTAATTTGAGATTTAATGAACAGTAATATATAACAAAAACTTCAGGCCTTCTTGTTCAGGCAACTCAAAATCGGAGCAACATATTTTATGAGGCCCGCCCTCCTCGACGCGGTCTTTGACCGCGGGAGTTAGAAGTTTTCGTCGTCGTGTGTTATGGTAGAATTTCGGGGGCCTAAAGGGTGTGTTTGATAATGTGATTTTTTATTCATAATAAAGTTTTTATTTTGCTTAGTTTACAAATGTTAAGTATTTTAGTTAATTAAATTTGACATCTGATGATTGTTATCAAATAACTTAACAGTATTCACAATTTTTCCCCAAAAATAGTTGGAAGTTAATATTGTTGTAGCCTGCCTAAAGGGACTAAGCTATGTCGTTTCTGTTTTTTTAGGCTAGGTAGGTAGCAACCAAGCTTTGGATTTTCTAAAAATATAGAGTATTACAACTGTTATATCTGATTTCTACCATAACAGTTCAGAAAAAAGAAATGTAAACATTAAACTAGGCTACATAAAGATTATATGGGGAGATTATGGAAGCTGATGTTTTGTGGTGTGTGCATTTTTTAAATCAAGTAAAATAGAATGAACATTTGTTTGAAATTCATTATCATCAATTTGATGCATATCATATTTATTGTGAATATCCCCGACAACTCCTGGTAAACACCCGGCCTACTCGGGCGAACAAATTGCTAAAATCCCCGGCCAATTTTGATGCAAGTGCCAGCCGTCCCCGGGTATCCAGGGGCCAGGAATACAATTGACAAGTGCACTGCAATGCGTGATTCTCTCCATGGATTAAGGTACCGTGCATTGGGACCTATTTTGGATGTTTCAACCTAGTTAATTTTTCTTGCGCATAGACGGTCATGCAAATATTTTTTCTCATACGAAACATTAGACCAAAGTATGTTAAAAACAGCCACAAAGACGTGATAATTTGGACTGAAACGCAGCAAAAATGAGCAGATGGCATTTTTTTTTTGCTTCTAAGAAAATTTGGCCCAGCTCCAACGGCGGAGAATGTCTTGCGCATTGGCGACAAAAAAGTTGGTAGGTATAAGTACAGATATCTGTTTGTTCACGTTTGTTTTCAATCTGGAAGTGTTGCGAAATATCAAGTCAAAGCATTTAAATGCTACTTTCTAATGTAATAATTCTGACCAATGCTAACAAAAATGTTTAAATAAAAAACTTAATTTCTAAATCTAATATTACGGCTTGGGCCTAGGCCTACTGTACAATATAGACCCTAGTGAACCTCCCGCAAAACCATGTTTTAGTTTAATTTTTCAGTCAAAGTCACTGTTTCTGTTATGTCTATACTGACTCTGTACTTGCCTTCAGCCCATATAAATTTGTATAATTTAGAACTTAATAGTAATGATGTACTGTGGACCTGCATACCTGTGATCCTTGAGAAATTCCAAAGAGTAAGATTGAGGGCATGTTTCTAGTGGAGAGAAAAAAATCGGTTAAAAAATAAGAATTATTTTCTGGCAGTAGAAACGGGACCAGTTTGAAAAATGCGATGAAAATATACAGATTAAAATCATGCTCGGATTGAGGGTTGGAACACCAAATAATCGATTATCGTGGTGCACATTTTTAGCAGCAATGCAAAAATTCTGATTATTATGTGACCAGTGACCAGGCACGACAAAACTAGTCTAGACCCAGGCCTAGCTTCACTTGTATCAAATGTGAACTCTTGTTGTGTCATTAACACAAAAAATTAATTATTATCATGTGGAATGGAAATATAACATTTAAAAATTATCTTTCCATGGGCCTACCTATCCAGTCTGTTTCGTGCACAGTCCAAGAAACGATAAAGCTAAGCCTAGGTAGGCTGTCACATTCCTAGCTGTGTACATCATTTTAAGCTCGAGAATCAATCATATATTTGTTTAGAAAATCTAAAGCATTTAAGGTGAAAAAAACCATTGTTTGAATAGTAAAATGAGTCAAAAAAACGCGTGGGGGTGATAAACTACCGTAATAATTTTTTGTATGGGACCTAATTAAAAATAACTTTACTAAAATGTGCTATTCTTCTGAATGCAATCACAAGAAAATGTTTTTTTTGTAAATGCAAACAAACTAACGAGGGAATCCAACCAACTCGTCTCAAAACCGAGAGCTCTCTTATTGGTGATGCCGATGTAATTATCACTAGGATGGTGGTCATTTATCTGATTTCATTGCGGGAAAATATGTTGCAACGTGGGCAGATTGAAGGACACTGAAAAAACACATTACTTTTAATCCATTATTTTGTGTGTTTTCAGTGGAAACAGGCCCTGAGTGATACATAATTTATGCTGGAGGTACAAGTAGTGGGCTAGGGAAAGTGCAGTTCCTTCACGGCAAAAGGGCATAGCTAAAACCTTTCTCCAAGATGAGGTTACCTGCATTTTAATTAATTTTTGCAGACAACCGATAAATTTTTTCTGATATTTTTGGTACAGTAGCATGCAATTCTGTCTAGATCCCTTAGAATGACTATAGATTAAATGTCATGTAGTGTACCTAGCTAAAGTGGCCGCAGTGTGTGGTGGTAAACTGGTTTTCAGTTTTAGTCGATAATGTCGATTTCATAGGGAGAAATACTTCATTACAAATTGAAAAAGAAAAAATGTACTGAGATTTCAGGATTTGTTTTGTTGATGACTGTAAGATTTGATTGGAATGCATAAGACTTATTGTATGGTGAATGCATCAGGGTTGACAGGTCTGGATTTGTATAAAATAGGGTTGTTGTTTTAATGTGTGTAGTTTCTTCTTAAAATTGTAACTGCCTATACAGTAAAATAGACCAGTAACTAAGATATTACTGTCCAACATGAATTTCACTTTGCAAAAGCCAGCAGACTGATGGTAAAATTGAATCATGAATTGCTTCATGCTAATGCTATTATTTTTTCTTTTTTTAACAGCCAATGGTTGTGGGTACTCTTATTGAGTAATGTATGAGGGTAAGCACATACACTATTCGGATGTAGACAGTAAACCGCTCTGCTCATACAGTAACAAATTATGTAAACAAAGACGATTGAAAGGCTATGCGTTTTGCATACGCCACGTGTTAGAGGACAAGTCTGCCCCATTTAAACAGTGTGAATTTGTAGCCAAGTACAACAATTTACGATGCACTAATCCTATCCCTCAAGACCAAGAACGGAAGTAAGTCTCATTATATTTTGTGCATGTTTTTTAAAAAATGATCTTTTTAAGGTTAATCATGTATTGGTTTTTATACTTCAGCATTTGCCAAAATTATTATGTTATTCATGTTTCTGGTGATAAGCATAAAAACATTTTCTATAACCAGCAAAAATGTTTAATAATTTAGGTTTTATAAATTATTTTTATTTCACTTTTTTTTCAGTAGGTAAGAAATTGATTTGTTTTGTTTCGTTTTGTTTTATTTAAGATACTGCAACAGCCACATGCAAGTTTTAGGCCTTGCGCCAAAACGACCAAAACAGAAGAAGAATGCCGACTCAAATATCAAGAATGGAGACAATAAGGATACGAAAGACAACAAAAATGAACTTCCTAGTTATCTCAACAACTCAGTCACAAGTAACCTTGGTGACATGGACCTTATTGAAAGCATTATTAACCAACAGAAGATGCAGGAGGAAAAAATTAATAATGTTTCATCTCCCGAGGCAGCTTCACATGTTAACTCAATTGTAGCTCATCTTCTTTCACTCCCTCCGAAGAAACCACTTGGGAATGTTCATATTGATAGTCCAGCTGGGAGCAGCTCGGACACAAGTAAACCAAAATCTAAAACAAAATCACGGACTAAATCTGATGTACGCAGTAAAGCTCAGGAAAAATTTTATGATAAATTAGAACAGAATAAAGTTCGCCTGCATTTACAAAGACAAAAAGAAATTTTAGAAAGAGCAAAACGATTAAAACAACCACTTAAACCATCACCTTTTCCTGTTCAGCTTGAAACGCTGCCCCCATTTAGGACGTTTCACGAACAGCCAGATTCAAACTCACGAACTAACTTGTGCATTTCCTCAAAAGATGCAAAACTTCCTAATTCTTGCAAACCATTCCATATCCCACCCCCTTATCTGCCACCCAATGTGCCAATCTTACAAGCAAGACCAAAACGACCAAGGCAGATTTTTATTGAGAAAACAGGTATCGAAGAAGTTGATAAATTAAAGGATACATATCGAGCCGAGGAGCATAGGAATCTTGATCTCTTTCCGTTAGGTAAGTCTTTTTCATCTATTTTCAACTATTTGATTGATATATAGGTAGATGAAAATGATTATTGGTTCTAAGATAGATGATGCATGCATAATTTTCAGGTCTTGATATTTGCCCATCTTGACTGGTCATGCTTACAACTTGTAAAAAGTTACTGTAAAAATGACTGTGTATAGAATACATTATGCCATATATATTTCAACCTTAGATGCAATTAATACATAGAATCTAGCATTGCATGGAGTCTTTGGGCCATAAAAACAAAATAAGTTCTGGTTTAGTGAAGTTTTTGATCAAAATGTTTGTACTAAATTGTGCATCCTGCTTGGTTCTACTGTAGTAAGTTTTAACCATTTTGTTTTGTTTTTTCCACGTTCATTCATTTTTGTCTTCACTCCTACGTATGCCGTTACATGAACTACCTTGAATGTTTGAGTTCACTCACAGCTAAATATAGTGTCACCAATCAAAGAAACTAAGATAAAATTGTATGTGTATTACGGACAAGCAACTCATCTGAGAAAGTGTGTTTGCTTTGAGGAGTAATGTTAAAATGATGATTATCTTTAACATGTCCGAATGAATAGCAGAGAGGGTTAATAGAGCTGCCATTTGCAAATACGTTCTGAGTTGCCTATTTACTTACTATTTTTTTCTTTCACTCATAACAAATATCTTCACTTAGAATTGATAAACCAAAAAACTTAGGGCATGAAAAAAAAATGGTGATCATCCCCTCCCGACATTAAGAACTTGCCGACCATTTTTTTTTCACAATAAAAATAAATGTGAGGTCTCAACACAAAATGAGTCACATTGTAGGTGGGATCAAATTGAGATAATCACCAAATAGGTCTAAAGTCAAATTTCTGAGAATTTTAGTTTTAATCAATTTTGTGTACTATGTTACTTACATTTAATTATAATGTACTTTTTAGGTCAGTTTTCATGCAGCAAGTGTCTTTCATGCAGATTTCTGAGATTTTTAGTGTCTTTTTTTAATTTTTAGGATGCTTTATTTGGGCATGTTTCTACTGAAGACCGTATAAAAAAAACGGTTTTTTAGAAACGGTTTTTAATAATTGTTTATAAACAAAAGACGAGTTGCAACTGCATTTGATGCAACAAAATGTTTTTCTATGCGGGTGGTAAAACCCCCGATGACTTCATTTTCCCACAGTGCAGTTCGTTGAAGCGGAAGCTTGGCCGACCAATCATGGATGAGCTACCTTGTGCATGCATTTTTCAACTAAGAAAACTTTTCAAAACCGATAAAAAGTGTTGTTGTAGGCCTATGCTAGGCTTACTCAGTGGTAAATTATATATAGTTTCATTCAAACTTCTATTTTTCGACGTTTTCCTAGGCTAGCTAGGGCCTAGAGGCCCCTCTGCTGGGTAAGCCTACGTACGACCAGAGGTACGGTACGACTCTACGACGAACGGCATTGAGCAAACTTAAAAATGTTGTCCAATTAATTTTTTTCACAAGAATAGTTCACCTTATATAAAACAGAAACTTACTTGGCAAATTACAAT
>JAOTQE010103618.1:0-13723 GCA_025631205.1 Nesometra sesokonis
ACGGAGGCTGAGAAATCAAAATAGTAGGCGCCTACATGGAATGCCATTTTTACAGTGTTAAGATCACCATCTAGCCGTAATAATAAATCTATGGGTAAAACTAACTACATCAAAGAATCCCAGATTTCAATCAGCAGTAAGATTTACCCTATTGAAATATTACCCATGGGTTTCATAAAATCTTTCTGTTTTGCATGTCCAGTGAAATTGCAGATTTAAAAAGTACATATTTTTCTTTATAGAAAATTGATTTCCTTCAAGAGAGAAAAGTAAGAGTTAATGGTAGAGATGTTACACCTCCACATACGGTTGATGGAATTACAATAAAGCTTAGTGGATTTAAATTGGTAAGAAAATTACTTAAATAATATTGAATGTCTTTGATGGGATATTGACAATTATTCAATTCTGCTATTTTGATCAGTCCAATAATGTATACTATAATAATGTATCATACTATAATTTGAGCAACGTTTGTCTGTTTGTCTGTCTGTTTGTTCCTCTACTCCTCCCAGGTCCTTGGTCCGATCTCTATAAAACTTGGTGGTTGGATGCAGGTTCACTGCGAAATTGATCTTGACGGGTTCATTTTTGGAAAGGTCAAGGTCACTGGGGTAAAAGAATAACTGTTTTTTTGCTACGCCTTGGTCCAATCTTGGCCAAACTTGGTGGAAGCATGTAGGTTCAGACCAGAATTTCCGATGATGGGTTACAGTGTCAGAGTTCAAGGTTGTGGGGTCAAAGGTGAAGGTTACGGAACGGGTAATTTGACTATACTATAATAATACCAGCCTCTGATGTCACTTGTTTTTCTGTAAATGGCGAACGCACAACAACCACCTGTTAAAACTTGGCATTTTACACAATTGACTACTTGATAATAAAGAATTACTAAATAATAAAGTAACCTACAGAAGAGCCGATGTTTGCGTTTTTCCTGAGTATCTGTGAGAGAAGGACATGGATTTTAATTTTGAAGCCATAGACCTACTGTAGGCCTAGGCTAGCTAGGTCTTTGTCACTGTCACAGGCCTAGGCTAGGCCTTGGCTAAGCCCTGACAAATCTGTAATTACAAGTAAGCTATGGGATACACGCCATTAACAGGATTCAATATTCCGACATAATATATGTCATCATTCCTTATGACTAAATTTATGTCATCATTCCTGATGGCATAATTTATGTCGAAATATTGAATCCTGTCATGATGACATGTATTTCATTGCTTGGAGTATGCATTATACTTTTTTTTGACAGGATTCAATATTTCGACATAAATTATGTCATCATGAATGATGACATAATTAATATCGGAATATTGAATCCTGTCACAATAGCATGTATCCTCTAGAAAATTTTATGCACTCTATTTCAATTGCATGAATATAAATATAGCAAGTACAATAAAAAAATTCTTATTTTGATTTCTTTTATGTTTAAAGATAAACTGACATAAATATGGCAGATTAGTTTTATATTTCTAGTTTTTCACATCACAGTAAGCAGAAACAAAAAAAAATGGTCCATTTTTCTTTTATTCAATTTCAAAACATACAGTCTAAGCATTGAACACTGGTAAACAATTTTAAAATGCAGTTTTTTCAACACTTACATTCTAAATTTTTTTACTTTAAACATTGTATGAAACTGATTCTGTTTGCATGTTAAAGATGTAGTTTCATAAATTCATAAATAACTATATTTTCAATCTTTTGACTTATCCCTCCTTGGCCTTGGCTCTGTCACATTTAGACTGTTTTAATTTTTTGAAGAAATAGAATTTATAGGGTAATTGGCATTATTTAACCATCTGGCTACAGCTCTACTTTTCCTATGTATCCTGAAGTATATTTTGTTACTTTTGTTATTAGGTTCTTCAAACAAATTTTAGCCTGGAGGTCTCATGGAATGGAGAGTATGACTGGACAGTAGGAGTATCTGCTGCCTATGCTAACAGAACATGTGGGTTGTGTGGTAACTACGATGGTGATAAAGAGAATGATTTCACTACAAGAGAGGGAGAAGTGGTAAGAATCAGGGGTTGATCCAGGACATGGGCGGCGGAAGAGGGGGATGGGGGCACATCCCCCAGTGAAAACTCAGTCCCCCCTAAAATGTCATTTTGCTCTTCAAATTCTGACCGGGCTTGGGTTACTGATCTAAAGTCAACCTCGTCCCCCCTAATTCATAAACAGTCCACCTCCCCTGATCCAGGATTGTGATTTGTGCTAATAGCAGAAGCCTATGCAGCCGCTGTGCAGTTTATTTATCAGTCCATTGTCATATACACCAAAATTTATTTTTCGGGTCAATTCTGGGGGGCTTGAGCCTGTTAAGCCCCAATTAAATCCGCCACTAAAAACATTTAATTTGTTTAGTCACACAGGAAGTTATTGAGAAATAAGCAGCAGGAAATATAAACAAATAAAAAGGAAACTGTTGTATATTTTGTCCAATAATAGATGTCTGATTTTGATAATTGACTCCTTATTTTAAAGCTTACGAAACATGTAATGTAGTTTTAACAGTAACACAAGTTTGAATTTTCCTATAACTTGGTGGTTCAGGGGCGGATGCAGACCTTTGGAAAATGGAGGGGGGACAGAAGTGGGGCTGGTAGAGATACAAACAGGGGGGTACAGGGGCATGCTCCCTGGGAAATTTTGGTCCTTAGATGTCCAGAAATGGCCTCAGAGGTGTGTAAAGGGATCAATTCTTGCTGAATATTTTAGTTTTATAGACAATGTTAATAATATTGGTATATTCTACTTTTGGAAGGGGGGGGGGGGGGCAGGGCCGGCTCGCGCCCCCCTTGGTTTTTCCGTGACATGCCTAATATTCTCTTTATTGTTGAATGAGTAAAAAATGCAACATCTGAGATACAGGTTTATGTTAAATTCATATTTGAAAAATCTTTGTTTTAATTTTGTTTTTATATTTTATTAGTTTTTATAACTAAACAAGCATTAAATTGTACATGAAGCTAGACATGGTAAACCCACAAAGTTGTTGCACAGGAAGTTATTGAGAAATAAGTCAATAAACAACAGGAAATATAATTACAGTTATACATGTCAGATTTTGATAATTGACCCCTCATTTTAAAGCATTTTCAATTTTCCTACAACTTGGTGGTTTTGCTGTGTCATGCCTCTTATGCATAATTTAAAATTAGGGGTGGATCCAGGGTTTGGCTGTGGGGTTATCAGTGAATATACAACCAAATTACAGTGTCCTGAATAACTCACAGGATATTCCAGTCTTGTGTACCAGTTCTCTATTTGGATTTGACAAGATCTTTTTGTCCGACCAGGCCCTGGTGATGCTACTACTCGAGATATGAGTACTTGTTTTAAAATTGTAGACATTCCTCTCAAAAACATGTTTCCATATATTAAAATTTCAAATGTTTGTAACTTTGGATATATTTATCCTAAGTTTAGATTACATCTTGTATTTTATACCGTATAATATTCCAACCATGAGACTCATTTTGTGTGGAAACCCCACATTTAGGGGCATGTAACAATTATCCAGCTGCAGTTACTGCAGTAATTTAGGTACAACAGTATTAGTTCTGTAGTGGAAAATAACTTCCAATGCAGTCAACAAACAAGACAAATTAATTATAAACAATTACACCCTCGCCTGTGTTTTGAAGGGAGTTATGTTTTTCCCTGTTTGTATGTTTGTTAGTTTTTGTGTTCATTTGTTTGTGAACAGCCTAAAGCCATAGTTTTCATTATTTCTGAAATTTTGTAGTAAATCAGCAAAATACTATTTGAGTTACAGTTGTATATATACATATATATACGTATATATACATATATGTATGATATCTTCTAATGATCAGGGACACAGAATATACATACTACATACTCTTCTCAGGGTCAAGAAAGGTATGCTTTAGAATTTTAATGACAGCAGCTAATAGATAGGACCAGAGTGAGTAACTGTCAGGCCTGTTTAGTCTCTGGTTTTTGTCACTAAAAACAGAGGGCAGTAGACACAAAATAAACTATATTAGTATCCAGAATTCATGTGGTACGGCAAATAAGCACCAAACCTTGGGAGGACCTAGATGTGGTTAGCTTTGACATTATTTGGAAATAAGAAATAAATCGGCCCAATAGTTTTTTAGATATGGATGAAGACAGACACACACAAACACACACACACCCACACACACAAACAGATGGAGCTCGTTGCAATACCCTCTCCCCACTTCAGTGGGGCGAGAGTAATAAAACATATTAGCACTGGATTGCCGTAGAATTTATAGCAATAGATTACTGCAGTAGCTTCAGTAGAATAACTTTGACATGGTCCTTTTTATTTTGATTTTATTCAATAGGTGAGTAATAGTGCTATATTTGGCAACAGTTGGGTTGCTAATGACGATTGTGATTCATTTGAAGATCCAGATGCTGTTTACACTGATCCATGTGAACAAAACCCACAAAATGAAGCAAGAGCTAGGGAACTTTGTAATATAATCATCAATGAACAAGGTATTTTTTAAGTTTAAATGTAAAAGCCAGTAGATTACTGTAAAACTCTTTATTTTTGCGCGCCCATAATTTTCGCAAATTTTAGGATGACCCGACATTCACGAAAATTAAGGGTGCGCGAAAATCGCAAAGATGTTATTGGTCAAAAACCGATTGACAAAACAGATTTTACTAAAGATACAAAAATATTTGTTTAATATTCGGTTGTCAAAAACAAATTCCATGTACAGTTGAACCTCCAGTAAGTGGCACCCTTGAGTTCAGGAAAAGTGGCAGTTTATGGGAGGTGTCCGCTTATGAGAATTTTGGGCGATAGAGTGCCAAAGTTGTAACATTTTGTATACATCCTTATGTCTCTTATGTCATTTCATGGCCTTCTCAACACAAGTGGCCTTTTAAATTTCTAGACATAGCATTCTATGTTTTATTGAGTATTGTTTAACATTTTTAAGATTGGTTCAGTAATATGATTCTCAACCATTACAGTATAAGGACAATTAACATACAAAAATCTAAATTTTAAGACTAAAAGTGTCCGTGTCCTTACGGGAGTCGTCCACTTACGAGAGGTACCAAATACACTGATTAGATAAGAAAAACAAATGAGTCTTTGAATTAGTGTCCATTATGGGAGGTGTCCGCTTACTCGAGGTTTTCTGCACAGGGAGTTCAACTGTATTTAAGAGCATGATATCACAGTCAATAAACATTGCATACATCATAAGTTCTCCTTGTAACTTTCAAATTATTATTCAATTCTAGGAGATGCAATTGACACAGCTGGTACTGAGTTTCTGTTTGCTTTTCCTTCTGTGAAATATCCTCGAGAAAATATTATGCCAACGCTTATGATAACTGGAACTAGTCTTAGCAGTACAAGCGTATCAGTTTTTCATTCCAACATGTTGATTGGCTCAGAAGAAATTGATGGCAAAGAAACAGAGGTGATAGAACTTCCATTAGATCTTATATGTGCAGAGTTGAAATGTCAAAATGCAATCCGTGTCACATCAAATCGTAACATAATCTTGCATGCAGCGATCAATCAAGGTTTCAATCTGGAGTCCTTCATAGTTTATCCTATAAATAGTCTTGGAAGACACTTCATACTTGTATCAAATGAGTATCCACTATGTACAGTTACAGCATCTGAAGATGACACTGAAATTCAATACTCCAACATTACTATGGAGCTGTCCGAAGGTTATTCTTATAATATACGGAGTAAAGATGACCTAACTGGAATAAAACTAACATCAGATAAACCAATTTTTGTAACTTGTGGAAGGGATTGTGAAAACAAGGAAGGCTACTGCAACATTTTTGTTGAAAGTTTACCACCAGTTAATACTTGGGGATGGAACTTTACAGTAAGTGCGTTTAAACCTTACCATTTAGTTATAGTCGCATCAGAAAGCAACACATGGGTACACAAAGGATATGACATGCAAATTGATGATTATGAAATGTTCCAGGAGTCTGAAACTGATGCAATATTTATTAGCTCAAATAAACCAGTTATGTTAGTACAGTTTATTGAGAACGATGAAGGAAACAGTGATTCAGCAATGTTGATTGTCCCACCACACAGTCAGTATACTAGTGAAGTCTCCTTCAAGCCACCTGAGGAGATTTTCAATGACAATTTAAATACCTATGTTAGCGTGACTATTCCATGTGAAGATAGAAGAGGAATCATTCTTGACGATCAAGTTTTACAAGATATGGGTCGCAGTGAAGACGAATCTGGTATGTGTGTAGTAACATTTAGTTCACGGAGGGCAGGAGATCACCGTATTAGCCATAGTTCACAAGATGTACGCTTCTTTGTTGCGGTTTACAGTAGTGATTTTGGTGTATCAACAGTCTTTCCTGTAGCATATGGACTGTTATCGAATGATGATGAGAATGGAGAATTATATCCAACTAGTGAAGGTAATAGTTTTACTGAATTCACAATTAAACCTGCTTATACAATTTGGTTGTCCACTTGTCCTTATATAGACTGTTTAACAATATATAAAAAGTAATTTAATAACATCCACAAACAGGGAAATAATACACTACCTTACTAGGTTGTTCTCTCTGGTTGTAGGTAGATCTCCCTAGTATTTAAAAGTCAGAGGGTGTTTCTTCAGTGGGTATTGCTAACTGTGGGTAAGATGCTGATTAATAAGTTCTAGTTGACCTGGCCATGAAACTTGAAATGTGGATGACTAGTTATATTCACTGGTGACATTGTAAACATTATTGTTGGTAACATTAATTGGTGCAATGTCTTGTATCAGGACACCATATATAGCATGTCATGGCAAAACCATTAAATTGTAGGAAAATTGAAAATCCAGTTACTGTTAAAACCATATTACAATTTTTGTAGGCTTTAAAATGAGCAGTCAATTATCAAAATTGAACATCTATAATTATTCGACAAAATATACAAACATTTCCTTTATATTTGCTTATATTTCCTGTTGTCTATTTTCTCATTTCTCAATAACTTACTGATGATTTACTTGGTGATTTTGTCATGACTGGCATCATATGTCATCTTTATATCACTGGCGACTTTACCTTGTGTTAGTGCCACCTTGAAGCCATGAGTCAATTTAAGTTTTTGTAAAATTATTAAATTATTTACTATTTTTCCTCCTTAAGCTCCATTTATCCTCTGTCACAAAGAACTTAGTCCTAACAGTGCTTTTGAGGGCTGTTTATATGACATGTGTGCAACATTACCCAATGATCGGGCTCTTTGTGGAAACATCGCCACATACGCCAGTAGGTGTTCTGGATCAGGGATTCCAATTGCATCTTGGAGAACAGAAGATTTCTGTGGTAAGTTAATTTAAATATCACGTTGTACAACTAAGTCACAATAGATTGAATTGGCGATGAGCTATGATGCCACGAAAACTTGCAATCGTGGGTACAAAACCAAAACACAGAGCGAAGTGGCTAGCTCTTAACACACGACGAGCGAGTGGGAATGTTACTCACAAATTTGGTTGAAATACATATTGTATTTAGCAAGTATAATTATTTTTAAAACATTAGTAAACATCTGCCTTAGCCCTAGATTTAGAATAACACAGTTGATTTGGTTTTAACTTACATTTACAAGGAAATAAATATAATTTAAGCTAAGCCAAAAGTTAGAATTCCATTGATCCATGCCAAAGTACACTATCGGATCAGCACTGTTAAAAACATTCATAGTTATCAGCCAATTTGACAGGTTTAATCGTTTAATCAATTGTTCTTTTGCTTGGTTCTCCAAACAATTTAAAGAACTACTCATATCATTCAGTGAGATCTTGATTTTAGGACTTATAACTTTTTTCAGTTTTGCAAGAGGCTGGTATTATTAAGATAGTTAGCTGTATTAGAGTTCTTGATAAACTGTTGTTCTAAACAATAACAATAACAGTAATTAAAGTTTGAATGTTTTATACTTTAGCCCCTGAATGCCCAGAAGGTGCCGTTTACAGGACATGTGGATCAGCATGTCCTTTGACCTGTTCAGATATTGGAAAAGAAGATGAGCTGTGTCCCACAATGTGTGTTGAAGGATGTCATTGTATAGCTGGCCGATACCTAAGTGGTGAAGATTGTGTCTTACCCGAAGATTGTGGGTGTGAATATGGTGACAACTACTATAGGGTTAGTTCCATACCTCTTTGCGTTTTCTTCAACAGTTTGCCTCCAACCACATTTTTCCTCCTACCACATTTTGCCTCCTACCACGGTTTGTTTCCTACCAATGTTTACTTTAATATATACCACTTTTTTACCTCCTACCACATTTGTTTCATACAATTTTTTATTTCCTACCACGTTTGTTCTCTTCAATTGTTTGTTTTCTTTTACTCTTTTGTTTCCCACCACTTTTGTTTCCTTCTACATTTTTCTTTCAACTTTTTGTTTCCACCACTTTTTTTTAACTTTATTTCCCAGCACTTTTTATTTCTTCCTACTTTTTTACTTCCACCTTTCTTTCTTACCACTTGTAGCCACTTTCTTACTACTGTTGGCCAGCAGCAGTGAACCCACTTCCTCACAACTTGTAAAATGAAAGCTCTGACATGCTCCAATGGTGGCGACAGCGGGGGGAAAATAGACATAAAAATGGGATAAAAAACGGGGAAATAACTTTTCTTTTTTTTTTTGTTTTTTGCTCTTCAAAACCAAACCGGTAACCACGCCCACCCAGACCTCCCGAGTTGACCTCCCTGTCGGAGACCATGGACCCCCCGTCGGGGACCATGCCCCCTCCCCCCGTTGGGCATATCCTGGCGCCACCACTGACATGCTCTCTAAACTAATACCCTTTCCACACCTGCAAAATTTGCAAATAGTAACCTGTAACCAGCTTTAGATGAGTGGTAAAGGAGATTGTGTTTACATTGCATATAGAATTAAGAAGCTAAGTTAAAATTATAATGTGTTGGTTCTCTCTGTAGAGCTTGTACTACATATACGACCCCCAATTTGTAAAGACAGAATTCCTGGAGATTTTCTAGTTATAATCAAACACTTTTCTTAGTATGAAACAATAGTTTCTGATGTGCTTTGTCAGTGTTATAATATGCTATTACTGTTTACCAAAACATGACTAAACTTTGTATTTGCTTACAGTCAAACAATATGTTGAAAAAATAGGACAATTTTTTGCTCTGATTGTAAAACTATCAAAAACCTGAAGAATCTTCTGTTGAAATCTAAATTCTGGGAGAAATACTGATAATCCCATGGGTCTGGGAAATGAAACACAATTCCTGGAGAGTACATGACAATTCTGGAGACTTGTGAGCTATGCAACTCAGTTCACTAAAGTCAGGGGCCAAGGGTATGCATAGATTTTATCTGATGGTTTGATTTCGGTGGGAGGTGTACTTAAATCCCTATTTTGGTTTTGACAAGCAAAAAAAAATTGAAATTGAAATAAAAGAGACTTCGAATAACAGCGGTGTCACATTCAGAGCAGTGAGTTTTCGCCACCTACACGATGAGGCCATGCTTTCTAAACCAAGTTTCATTATGAGGATTAGGGAGTGGTATATTATGTTGTGGGTAAAAATCTGGTGTTCAGCCAGGTTTGAACCAAGGATCCCAGGATTGGAAGGCAAGCATGTTACCTACCAAGCTACAGTGCCACTCCCATTGTACTTAAAATATATTTTGGTTGGTTTTCAGGCTGGAGAGAGTTTTGTGAAAGAAGATTGCTCTCAATCGTGCACATGCGAAAGGGGGGAAATTAAATGTTATGATAAAGAGTGCGATCAAAATTCTGAATGTATAGTCAAATATGGTGAACTGGATTGTTACTGTGCATTTCCATTTACAGGAGATGGAGTAAACTGTGAGGGTAAGTTTGTTTTTTTCAGAATAATAGCGAAAGTGGAAGAATAAATCATACTGTAAGCCAATTTATTGATGCAACTTGCCTCAGTGTATGACATAAATACAGGCGTGGTCCTAAGGGGGGGGGGGGGTGTGCCCAACGGACCTGGGCCCCCTTTTGACTCAGGAAAATAGTATTTTTTGCACACGTTAGACCTCTAAAAGTGCACCAGAGAGCATCTGTAGAGAAACATTTTCCCGGGCCCTAGGCGGACCCTGGACCCATGCCTATTGCCATCAGTTTACTGTTAAAATCTAACACTTGTATTTGCCCAAATTGACATTGGGCTCCCCTCTTTCGAGCTCCACTGGATCCGCCCCTGTGAATACTACAGTGCATCGATGCCTAGGGTGTTACAATATGCCAATATGTATTACCTCATTTATGTATTAATGAAATCTCTATTACATATTACTAGCATGTCATTTACTGGTGGTAGTAGCGCGGACAAATTTGGTGAATTTTATTTTCATTTTTGCATTTAATTACTAACACACACAGATAAAAATCCACCACTTACAATATGCTTAACTTAAAAATAATACACAATAGCACAAACATTGACTACAGTTTAAAAAGAAAATTTAGTAGATTAAAAAAAGGAATGTTTTTAAGTAAATTATTATAAGATAAACTTAATCTACAAATAAACTATTTTTTTAACATTAAATCTATCAAAACAATATTAAAATTATTTAATACATTTTGAACAGGAGCATAAAGCCAAATGCGATACTAAATCACAATTTAAAAAGCATACATTTATAAAGGATAAATTGATTGAAAGTGCCTCTTGAACAAGGGAGAAGAGATGGTTTATTTAGAACTAAATTGTTGTTCAGAACCACTTTTAATTTAGTGTCACATACCATCTCTTTGGCATATAAAATATAGAAGAGATGATTATTATTTTGTTACAATTACAAACAATTACCCACTTTTACCAACTAAACATATTTACTTTCCATGAAGTCTACTTCATTTACTCTAGGCATGCACCAGCTTATTTTCCTAGCAGCATATGATAAGATACGATGCGCAAAGACGTTATCGCAATTTCCTCTCAGATTACTAACATGGCCTACACTGTGGGTAGGAGCACCAACAAATGAGGTGGATTCAACTATTCATACAAAGATATAATACATGTAAATTTTCTATATTGAGTTTAAAATTGTTATTCTTCTATGATTTTCAATTTTATTAACATATTGAGAATTCAGAACATTTTTGACAAGTTCCAAGGTTTTTGGGGACACCCAACAAAAAGTGTTGGGACTGCTTTAAAAATTATTGTTTTATTCGGACTAAATTGTTGGTTTTTTTTAATCTAGTTGATCCCTGTCTTGAAAGACCTTGTGGAGAAAACGGACGATGTCATGTTTCTGATCGTGACCCTCGTGGATTTACATGCACCTGTTTTGGTGACTGGACTGGAGATTTTTGTGATATGGGTATGTTATACTAAAGCCTAAAAATGTATTTATTTACTCTCCTATACTATGATAAAAGCCTTGCACAGTGTTTTTTTTTAAATATTTTTTTTATCCCAGTATTAAAATACAAAGTAACCTTCTATTCATGTAATCAACTCAAATAATTAAATTGCATTTCACATCATGATTACGTTTAGAGTACATACTACTATGAAACATCTCTCATTTTGTTTGAATTACTATTAGCTTTCTTTGGTGTCTACAACTTACAAAAGTTAACAAACTACAAATGAGAAAGATAAAAATAAAATTGATATTAACAATGTGTGATAGACGAGGTACAACTTATCTTTGCATAATAACAAGAAAATTTTATACAAAAAAAAGTCCTCCCAATGTTTGGTGCTGATCAGTAAGTGGGGTAACAGGTTAAGTAGTCATTAGTATAAAATACATAAAACTGCATGAATGCAATCACACTAAGTCATTAAGAACCACACTGATACCTCCCACATTAAAACATAGGGTCAGGGGTCACTTGGGTCTAGTTCATAATGTTCATAATGGTCCAATTGAGCACATTTTGATCAGTACTCTTCCTCTAAACATAAAATACATGTTACCTTAAAGCGCTGATATGTACTGTGTCAAATTTCATTAGTTATCAATATGATAAAAATATTTAAAGTGAGTGAAAATTTAAAAAGTTCATTAATTTTCAAAATGCCCTATTAAGGTCACATTGATCAGGAATGACCTTCTAAACATAAATTTAACCTCACCCTAAAGTTCATAGGTCTGAATCTACTAGTTGACAGTAAACTGCGGATTCAGATAACATGTTGGATAGAACAAAGTAGGTAAGGGTGTAATAATCTACAATTGCCTTGTTTTTATTAACAGTAACTGCAACTTGTAGTGCACATGGTGATCCTCATTATAGTACATTTGATGGAAAGCGTTATGATTTCCAGGGTGAATGTGAATACATCCTCTGTCAAAGCATCGCATCTCCGTCTTTCTTGATTCGTCAACGAAATATACGAGTTCCCAACAGTCGTGTATCAACAACTCATGAAGTGATCATATCTTACATGAATTCAGTAAGTACTGTTTTGTGGTTTTTAACCCTATTCATTTATTTAGTTTTCAAAAATTCATGTTCAAATTCAAGTTTGATTTATTCAAAAAAGTCAACAACAACATCTGAAAAGAACATTACAACAAGCATAATGTTTTTAGACAAATGCCCTTGTTAAATTAAAATAAAATGAAATAAAAGTTTACAATAATAGTATTTCAAAATTAAATATAAATTTATATTTATAAATTATATATAAATTAATTTAATGATGACAATTCTAGACAAATTTTACATGAATCATTATTAAAACAAATAGTTAATTAGATAAATATCTAGGTATGATTTATTAAGCGAGTTTTTGAAAGTTGAGATTGATTTTGAAGATCTATGTTTTCAATTTAATTTGTTCTATACATAATCTTTGAAATATTAAAATTATAGAGATCCTAAATTTTTTAAGTATTTAGTAAAAAGTAAATGGATGTTCGTAGTGGACATTACAAATGATCCTCAGGGCTTTCTTTTGAAGTTTATAAATTCAATCACTGTTACCATCAATTCCAATGCACCAAACAGTAATTCCATAAGTGATGACCAGTTGGATTATATATTGTAAGTGATACTTCATTGAAACTGACTTTTGTAGTTTTACATAATGCACTAACAATTGTCAATACCCTGCTAGCTACTGCATCAACGTAGTTTTTGAAATTTAGGTTTTCATCAAGATATACACCTAGATTTTTTTTATATACCACCAATTTCAAATATTTAAATCATTTCAGATTGTAATAGTAATCTTCAATAGAAGCCATCTCGAAAACTAGCCAACTCAATGATCTTTAAAAAAAACAGAAGCCCATGACTTATTTTCAAGGTTTTATGGTATACAGTATTAAAATCTACTTTTAGATTTAATATTACTCTAAAATTTTTATCCACTTAGATGATCGAATTTAAACAAGATCAAGTTGTTTTGGTCGATGGAATAGAAAAGTCACTGCCTTTTAGTCCTGGTGAGGGAACGAAAATTGAACACATGGGACAATATGTGGTAAGTTGCATTCTTTTAAGTAGACATCTCAACCCCCACTGCCAATGGGAGGCGCACTGTTCACTCTAAAAGTGTAAGAGGTTATTTGGGCCCTTTTGAGATGTTTTTTTGTCTGTTTTCACTGCTTGTATTGGATAATATAGAAGGTGTGCACGTCATAGGCCATGTTTCCGCAGGAAAAAATTATCCGATAAATTATCCCGATAAAAATTATCCGATAAAAGTGCTGCAGA
>JAOTQE010103629.1:0-13722 GCA_025631205.1 Nesometra sesokonis
ATTTTGGTAAACTGCACATTTTGGTAATTTACCAAAATGTGCAGTTTACCAAAATGTGCCGTAACAAAGAGAGTCTCAATATATTATTGCTGTAAAAACTAAATAGTTGAATAATAATGTGGAAAACTTATTTACAGTACCTACATGAATGTATTTATAATCAACAGAAAACTGTTTTTAGTTAACCAAGTTTTACGGTACTAGATCCCATGGCGCCAAACAGATTAAGCGAGTGGATGTTCATAGTCAGTCAATAACCGTAGGCCTATTTAATCAAATTGCAAAAATTCTCATTATTGTTATTATACAATGAAATAGAACATATATATGCATTGGCTGGTGTCGTATCTAGGTTATCATGATATAAAATACATTTTTTTTTCATTTTTGCAAAACATAAAGGTAAATGACATAACTACAAGTTTTGGTAAAAATCGCTTATATTAATGATATTGAACTACTTTAAAATTCTTGACTTGCCCAAGCGCATTACAGAAACATGGATTAGTCTGTAGATTATTTTTTATTAGTACCTTTTTTATATTTGATACTAGTCATGAAAAAACACAAAAATTTTTGCATAGGAAGTTAAGTGTGATTAAAATAAGCAAAAAAAAAAAAACAAAAAAAAAACCCCAGAAAATATCAAATGCAAAGGAGATTTGTGTATAGTTTGTTGAATAACTCCAGTTATGTCTGATTTTAATAAATGACCCTCATTTTAAAGCTTGCAAAAAGTGTAATATGGTTTTCAACCAATTTTTGATTTGGTGGTTTTTCCATGTCATGCCTCATTTTCACCAAGTCAATTTGTATTTCCTAAATTTCACGATAATTTTATGAGTTTCATTTAACGTTTTAATTTTTACAACAAGAAAGTTTCCCGATTTTTGAAGATTTTCAAGCTGGTCCTGCTTGGACAACTTAACGATTGTTTAGGCCTGAATTTTCTTCTCGTTTATTTTTTCCATTTTCAGTAGACAGAGGCGATCTGATTATTTTGCTCTACCAAATATTTTGCCGCGATCATAGTGGCCTCACGTCCATCATTACAATTGGGATTGTGTAACCTTACCGAGGTGCAACAGCAAAAGCCGACCATGTGTCTTCTTGAATCTGGAGAGGCAGGCCAGAACCGAAAGAAAGATAGGGCACGACGCTTTATCTTATAATAAATTGATACAGAAATACTGAAAACGAAAATACGAAAAACAAACCAAGAAGACAATAACTTGAAAGGAGAATGCCCTTGCACATCATTGAAACACCTATCTCATGTACACTTACGGTATATTGGGCATGGAGCCATGTATCAAACAGAGAAAGCGGCTCTGACAGCAAGAGAGCATGCAAGTACAATGGAAATACTAGATCTACGTGAATGTAGATGGACACACTCAAACCAAGTAAAGTTATTAAATCCATGGAGTAGTAATTCTATACTGAGATCATGAAGAAGGTGCGCCGCATACAGAAAGAGTGACAACAATACTCTCTAAAAATGCACAAAACGCACTTGTCAAAAATGGGAACCAATCAAAAGACAGAAAATACCGGTACCGTTAATGCTTAATATTATTCCAATGCTACGCATAACACTGCAAGAAGAATTTTACAAGGACCTACAGACCGTATTGGAGAGAGAGGTGGGGGAAGAGGGAGAGAAAGGGAGAGATAGAGAGAGTATGGACCTTGCCAAATGAATGGAAATCAAAGGATGCTAGCAGAATCCTGTGCCACAAACCGTTAGTCATGTGGAAATATTTGTTCACATAAACACATACACAAAGCAACAAGAATCTTACAAAACCACAAAATAGAAACCCAAATTGACCACATTTGCATAAAGATGAAATTCAGGCGTAATCCAGGGTACACAGAAGCAAATTGAGCAAGGACCACCAGCTGGTGTTAACAAAATTAAAAAAATGAAACTCAAAAAAAATATGGGAATAATAACAAACAGTAGAGCACGCTTCAACAATGAATTTTCCAAAAAATCCGAACATACACCAGGAATTCTGCCTAACATTATCTAACAAATATCAGTTACAGGGAACAATAAATGGAATTACAGACCTAGAAAATACTGGGCACAGGTTAAGAGCATCTAGATCACTTCCGTACATTTGAAACAATTCAGTGTAAGAAAGGAAGCAAATACAAATATTGGATTTTATTGGAAACTAAAAAAAACTTACCAAAAAAAAAAACCAAACATGTTTATGTTACAGGAGAAAACGGTAAATAGAAATAATACAAACCTAGAAACATACTAAAACATAGGCTAAAACAATCTAGATCACTTAAGTAAACAATTCTTTGGAAGAAAGGGAACAAATACAAAGATTGGATTTCATTGGAAACTAAAGTAAATTTACCAAATAAACAACAACAGCAGAAAAGGATCTACAAACAAATTACACCGACGTAAACAATGAAGTAAAAGAATAGCGCAAAACGTGATAAGACGAATTTGATAGAAAACATGACTGAGAAAGGGGAAGATGCAGCAACAAAAAGTAAAATCAACGAACTATATAACATTACTAGAAAGTTAACACCAATCTGACCAGGAGGTATAAAATAGTTATACTTCCCTGATTTGACAGACCAATAAATGACAAAAATGTAACAAAGATTAAAACTACGAATGGTCAGCTTGAGAGATGGAAAGAACATATTGATAAGTTGGTCCGTCCGTCGGTCAGTATGTTATTCCCTTTCGTGATCGATTTTACGTTTGTTGGCAGTTCCTTCAAGTCCTAATAGTGCCATTGGAGTGGTGGAATCAGCGGAGCTAGAAATAGGGGTCCGATTTTAAGTTGGCAAGGACAGGTTAGAAATCTTATCAGCAATTGAGGGCAATAGGCATGAGTCCAGGGCCCACCTAGGGCCCAGAATTTTTTTTTTCTATAGATCCTCTCTGATGAACTTTTAAAGGCTAAAAATTGTGCATTTTTTCTGCTGCAAAAAAGGGGAGGGGTGTCGAATACCCCATGGACCCAGTGACGGCGCCAGAAATTCATAGACAGCAGGGCAATTCCCCCGACAGGAAGGGCGGCCCCGACAGGTAGGGCAAATTTGAGTTGGGCGAGTTCCCGGTTTTCACTTAAGCAAAAAAAACGTTATTTCCCGTATGCGTACCTTTTTAGACCATTTTGGTATTGGGGCCCGTCTGGACCTTTATATTACCGTACTAATCCCCCGGCGAGTTGGTTGCCTAGATAAAGGCCGTATCTTATTAGAACTACGGTATTGTTCAGTAGATGATCATTGTTACCATTATTGAATTGCTTGTCAATGCTAATTTACAAAGTAGTATAGTTCAGCGATTGTATTAAATTATGATTGAACAAGCAATGCATTGTCATAGCGAAACATTACGTATACAAATAACAAGATTGAACAATGAGTCAGAACACAGCCCATGCAGCCCAATACATAAAACCATGATCCAATCATCTCAGCCTAAAACATAAAACCATGATCCAGTCATAAACAAAACAAAGGCAACAACAAATATAGGTCATAAGTTAGACTTATGATATTAGACAAAACCATGTTAATTGAAAGACGAGTTAAAGCAATAATCACACCAACCATTGAGTCTGGAATAATCGTATTGTGCCCTACTTCAAAAGGCACCCTGGAACACAGTTTAGATTAACTGGGATAATTTAAAACAACAATGAACGTAAATACATGCAAATTGTTTGCAAGAGATGCATAAACAAAGATTATTGTGGAATTAAAGCATTCTATGATCCCTGACAATCTCCAACCCGTGTATTAATTACAAAAGTCAAATGTAACTGAACAACCTTAGTATTCTGACCCAGAACGGCTTGTAGCTTTAATCACCTTTCTGTAATTACACATTCAAATTTCATTATTATTATACTATCAGTAATGATAGCGTACCTTATTCACCCTTATATCTTAACCTGTATTTTATCTAATTCCTACAACTAATTACAAGCTTCCAATTCCACGAAATCGTCTGTAAAGCACATTGGGGATCATTACGAACGCCCTGCAAAGTCAAACATTGTACATTTTACGATTACAATTATTACCCTAAACAAACGAATCAAATGTTACGAACACATTATTCTCAGGCCCATTATAGTTACTAGTAATTCATAAATGTTATTGCTTATAATCAGTGCATGAATAATGTTATATATTTACTCTAACTGCATATTGAAACCATCGTTTAAAACATGTTGTGTAAGTAGGTAAGCGAGAAGCATGTTGAGGGTTGTATCCAGACGACATTTTAGGCTAAGCCACTGTATTCTCGTCCTGTTTTTAAGACAACGACAAAACTAAATATTTATCGCCTACTGTAACAGTCGGGGGACCACCCCCCCCCCCCCTCCGTCGTGTAGAAATTTAAGATCTCGTCGGGGGCTCTGTATGTCCAGGCGAGCAAAACGACTAAACAGCCTAAAAACGCACCACTAAATACGGCAAATAACGGTTTTGTTTTGTTTTTTGTTTTTTGTTTTTTGCTTGTCAAATCAAATACCGGGCACACTCCCACCTCAAAGTCTACACAATTTGTATTATTCATAAATAACTAATACAATTGTAATTTAAAGAGGAATTTTCGAAAAATAATACATCATTTTAAAATGTTATTAGATTTTTTTTTAAATAAAGCTTTAAAATAAAATAATGTGTTTTAGTCGAAGGTGAAATGTACTAGGCTAACACTCGACGATGCATAAGCATGTTTTTATGTTTTTACGCTCCATCGAGCACGGAACGGCTCCCTCTGGCTTCCCGTTCTGCTGCGCAAACTACCTACTACGAATGCAAAGAAAGGCACTACTCTACGCACCTCAGTTGAAAGTAGGTCTAAGCAGGGATTTTATACCTCCCTGGTCTAAGTCAAGTCCTATCCAGTTGAATAACGACATAACTAAAAACTTGTGTATGGACACGACAAGCGCATATGCGTTACCAAGGTGATACCAGGTAAAAGTAGCCTAATAAAAAGACGCAGAACCGTTACTTGTAATTGATTATTTTGAAATTGTGTTACTTTGACCTTAGTCAGCCACATATGCAGATGAAAGCGTAAAATTTCGTTGGGTAGCCAGAGTAAAAACTGCAGACTGGTATGGACCGAACGCTTTTGTTTGAAGTATTTGTAATTTCGAAATAATTATATCTTCAATTTTAGAAATGTTTGATTACATTTTCAGAACAGGATCGAATACGATGTCTTATGAGAGAGATACTTTTTAGAAATATTACTAAATGTCTTTGCACAGAAGATGGATTAAAAAGATCCGAAACATGTTTACGATTAAATCTTTAGTAATTTTTGTAAATGTGCTGTTTTCTTTGTCAATTTGAGATCGTTTGGTTCCATCAATAAAAAAACTTTAGTTCCTGTTATTTACCTATATGTTTTCTACGGAGTTATAGAAGAATTCTTTACGTTTATCTAAAGCTGAGTTAGATTTTAATTTTTTACATTACTAAAAGTAATTGTGAGGTGTCGGGGACTGACCTAGGTCTACGCCACCCTTCTTTACAAAAGGCCTTGTTAAAAACAAATGTTGTTTTGTTGCGAACTTTTAAGCCATAATTGTTCATCTAGACCTAGTACTTCCTAATTTTTCTCGTTTGAGGTTAACTACCACTTTTATTTATCTTCAGTATTTCATAATCATACAATGTCATTATTATCAATTTATACGTTTCTTCAATAATTTTGTATAGCCGTTGAAACAAAGTTTAATCATGTTCATATAAATACGTTTGATTGTGTAATACAAATATTCTATACTTGTGTATGTTGAAAGAAAAAATGAACCGGTATATGGACAAAATAATTTGTGTTATTCCATAATCCATCTACCGTTATATACATATATTACAATTTAATATTTTTACATTTGTATGTATATACTAAGATTGAAATGTCAGAAAAACATTATAAAGGATAGCCATCAAGTGGTATAAGTTCCTCATCTATGTACAATAAGTTATGTATTCAATAACGTTCATAGTACTTACTGATTGTGTGAACTTTATTGTAATGGCTTTTTTTGAAATTGATGGGTTAGGGTTAAAAATAGGGGGAGTTCGAGAGCTTATTTATGAAAACTTTTTATTAGAGAAGCAAATTGTGACTACCGCCGATCGGCTACACATATCGGTGAATTTTACGCTTCAGGCTACTACGCTCTGCGACTATGCCTGAAACAATTAGTTTAAAACCAAGCACGATGAAGAATCGCTTCAGTTCGTTGTTGATCTTGCTTGTATAAGTTTGGTTTAGTAGCCGCACTCTAATCTTCAATCGCCTTCTATATTTAGGCGGTTGGAGAATAGGGATACTAGCCCGGTTTTGTTGAATATTAAGAAAAGTTATGGTGTGCAGTGCACGGAGAGCTGGTGACACTGTTCAACTACTGCAGCTAGACTAGGCCTAGATCACTTTTAAATATAACTGCATTTTACACTTCAAATAAGGCCTAATATTAATCTGATGCTTGAACGCATGTACAAAGTAACTAAGGAATAACTTTGTTTTATTTATTAAACTGTGTGCAGCTTTCCGCTTATTATCGGATCGATTGTTTTTAAACTTAAATTTAAAATTGCACTGTATATGAATAACATGGAATATTATCATCGTTATAGTCTGAATAAAATCAGTCATTGCGAATGATATAGAAACAATGTTGTAAAAAGCCATCATGACTTGATAAACGCTTTGGCAGTGTAGTCTACAGTAGAAACAAATTAATGTCACATTGTGTTCTGACATATTAATGTAGTACTTCACAGAGGTAATACATGTTGTGATTTCAACCGTAAAAATACGTATTGTTTAAAAGAAACAGGATATTTCCACGTTGTTTATATAAATACATTTCCTTTGAATACTTCAAACGAATTAAAAAAATACGAAATTTGATTTGACTTTTCTGCCAATTACGCAAATTGTATGGTTGTTTCATATTATTACCGGCAAAAAAGGCTATTAACCTTAACAAGGGTTTCTTGGTATCAATCAAACCGCAAAAACATATTCTTTGAATTTAAAAAAGGCCCTCTTCAATCCTCCCGGAAAAAAGTTATAGACCTTTTAATGAGACGCAATTTTGGATTTAAGATGACGGAGGTACTACATAGAACATGGTCATGCTTGGTATCAAATTGTAGGTAATTTTACACAGATCATTTCTATTACACCTATATTTCATTATTTTTTTCATTTTCCTTTCTGGAAGTTTATTTTCAATATATATACATAGGCCTTTAGGCCTTTATATCTTATTTCATGTGTTTAAAATTAGACATTAAACATTTTAATTTATAAGTTTTGGGTACAAATAATAAAACGTATGTAAAAGCATATTTTTGGCCTTTATAATATGAAAAAATTAAAAGGAAATGATATTAATTTACAAATACGATTTTCTATAAGAACTTGCTGCATCTTCCCTTTTCAATTTCTAAATCAGGAACTTCCAAATGGAATTTACTGAAAAGTTTCGTATGATTTAATTTTTTAATATATTAGATTGAGGACTAACTTCAATTTTTGTTAAATAACTTAAAAATACCCTAGTTAAGAATAAAAACAATTGTTCGAAGGATCTCTATTTTTGTATATCAATTAACCTTACTTTTAATTCTTTTATGAATGTTTTTTTCAATTTTTGGGATCAATCCAAACATAGCCGTGACAAGTAAAAAAGTAATTGTTTAATATAATATCATGATTGGCTTGTTTTGTGATAAAGACAATAAAGCATGATCGTAAAATTATCTTAATCACACAAAAGAGCATTTACTTTCTAAATGATGAAAATAAGTGGGTAAAGGTAAAGTATTAGCCTTTTATATGCAGTTTCATGTGATGAATTCCTATGATCTTGATACCATTCTAAACATCATATGATTATCTATATTTTATTATATATTTTAATATTAATCACATAAAAGACAGGTCATTAATAATACCATGGCATATCACACAATGTCAAAAAATATAAAAAGTTAAAAATTCTTTGGGTATGGGTATATAAATATCAATTAGCGCAGTTTGAACTGATCAATGCATTTGATCTTATTATTATTATTATTATTATTATTATTGTTATTGTTATTGTTATTGTTATTGTTATTGTTATTATTATTATTATTATTATTATTATTATTATACCCCTTGCTTGATTTTACATATTTTAACATGAATTTACAACAATGGGTTCATTAATAACATTCATACAATCTGAAAATGTCATATATTGTCGAAAAAGATAAAACAGTTAGATATTGGGGTAGGGGTAATATTAATTACTTTAAAGGTGGCTTTATATAATCCATGCCTAATCCTCAAGATTGAATGATTGATTATGTTTCATCCACATTCACATAACAATTGGATAAAAAATAAGATCATATAAATTTAATAGAGAGTCAAAATTGTTGTCGAGAAATTTTGTCAGGGCCGTGTTAAGGGATCAATTCTTGTCTTATGATTGCTGAATATTTTCGTTTTATAGTCAATGTTAATAATATTTGGAATATCTAAATATTACTTGGTTTCTTTATTACAAGATTAAAACAATTGGTTCATTAATGACAGCAAATATAAAAAAGCCAAGTATTTAAAATAAAAAAAGTGATGTTGAGGATAATGGTAATATAAATAGCCATAGCTGCAGTTTTATATGATTAGTATCTTTGATTCTGGTATCCTCCTTAAGAAAAATAGGACTAAAGTAGCTACGTTATTAAGTCCATGACAACTGATTCATTACTAACATCACACCGGATCAAAATGTCACACAATGTCGAAAGCAATGAAAATTTTGAAGTTTTTGATGTATGGGTAATATAAATAGCCATAGGTGATGTTATCCATTAGGAATAATCTTTGGTCTACTTCTACTCTCTTCCACCTTACTTTACAATGTTTATTGCAGTGTCTCTTTTCTGCAGCGTGCTGAATGCATTCCAGTTGTCTTTTATTATTTTGATTGTGTTTTGCTTCCACTATTTTTGGTACTTCCACATGTCAAATTTTCTCTTTCCATTTCCATAATTGTCTTTCCAATTGCGAAAAAGACTACGGAATCGAAACCTCATAACCTGTTTAATAATTGAAATTAACTATATTTTGGAAGTGGAATGTCATTCGGTAATAGAATATGTTAGGAGTGGACAGAATACTTTCCAACATTCATCGTAGTGTCTTTTTTCCGACAACATTCCAAATATATTCCAGTTTTCTTCTTTATATTTTTTTTTTATTATGTTGTAATAGTTTCTACTTTTAATACTTCTATATTTCCCATTTTCTCTTCATTCCCATATTGTCTTTCCAATAACGAATTAAGCTATGGGAATTTAAACGTCTTAACCCTTTTAATAATTAGAATTAACTCCATTTTTGAGGAGTGGTATTTCGTTCAAAAATCGACTATTTGCAAGAAGTGGACACAATTCTTTGCAATGTTCTTTTCAGTGCCTCTCTTTTAAAAAATGCCAAATAATCCCAATTCTCTTCCTTTTATTTTTTTAATCATTAATCTTGTGCTTTCACTTTCTTTTAGTACTTCCACATTTCTAATTTATTTTCTTTCCATTAGACATAAGTTCTTGGTCAACTTCTCTCGTACTTCATTCTTTCCTTCCAACGATCTTCACAATGCCTCTTTTCTGACAACGTATATTCTAATTTTTATTTATTTTTTTATAAGTGTTCATTTTTCTTCTACATCTTCTAGTACTTCTATATTTCTAATTTTCTCATTTTTGTTTTGATTAGTGCCTTTTTCTTCAATTTTTAGTACTTTCGTATTTCTATTTTCTCTTTCCTTTTGGTTTGATTATATTGTCTTTCCAATAACAATGCTGAAAAGGAAAACGTCATAACCTGTATAATAATTGAAATTAACTGGTTTTACTGGTATGTCACTCGATAATATAATATATTCGTAAGGAGTAGATAGATCGAAATATATTCCAATTTTCTCCTTAATATTGATTGATTCGTATCTTTTTGCTTCCACCTTTTTAGTACTTCCAAATTGCTAATTTTTCCTTTCCACATCCAAGATAGGCTATGGAAACGAAAAGGTCATAACGTGTTATGAATGAATTGACTCTTTTTCATAAAACAGTGATTGGCACTTCCCTAAGAAAATCGACTACATTCGTAAGAAGTGCACAGAAATTTAACGTATTTATAAAATTATAACAACAAACCAGTCATCTGTGTTTATTTTAGTTTTTAGTAATTTTGCGAACACTCCTAAATAGCGTTTATTTTATAACACATATTACTCAACTATGACGAATCAAATAAGTATTAGCAGTAAAAGTAGACGATAAAACATTTTTAACTATAGCTCACAGAAAAATCGCGCGGGAAAACCAATTTTGCTGCTATGATTGTCTGCCGTTTAACTAAACTGGGCGCGTTTATGCAGATTAGTGGAATTAGTCTTCAGCTGATTAATACGACGCCAGCGTCAATGTCGTCACTGATATGAGCTTTTAAATTACATATCATATATCATTTAGGTAAATATAATCAATGAACGAATTCAGTACACTCACTAATTTTTCTACTGGCTTTTGACCGCAAAAATCAGTAGTTCATGATTTTATGTCCTATGATTGAATCGTTTAACGACCGTTCAGGTCGAAATTATATTATTGTTTCGCTATTATTAACGTTGTGTTTTGAACCTATAACATATTATGTAAACCGTTGTCCTATGAGTAATGCAGTTCCGCTACTATTGTATCTGTAATTAAAGTTCAATAAATGCATTATTTATTATGTTTAATATTCATTTAACAGCCAACGGCGGTGTATAAAGTAGGCCTTATAAAAAGCGAATGACATTTAAAACTTTGGACACACTTGCAATTACATCGTTCACTCTGCAGTAATTATTTTTTTGCAAGATTCCCGATGTACCCTCTATGTATTTAAAACTGTTATTTATTGATAATAATTTTTCCATCCCCAATTGTTGGCCGTAATTCAGAAAAAAAGTTGTGGCAGATCTCAGGAACTTTTAGTTTTTAACTAGGCCTACATTATTGTTTCTTTAACAGATTGTTTTACACAACTTCTTGAAGGAGATTATTGTTGAGGCTGGAGCAACTTGATTAAAAACATATTTAAACGTTCTGAATTATTTGTGAAATGAGTACTTTCAGAATGCGTTCAGAAAATGCAAATTCACATTTACTATAATAAAACTTTAAGTAGGCCTAAATATTCTATCTTTTGTAATTTTGATGCCAAATCACAGAGCAATCTATGTTAATTGTGCATGCGCTATCAGTGGTTTCTAAGTTATCAAATTTATGTTGCTCAGACAATCTTTTCTTTATGTAAATTAAATTAGATTATAAGTTATAATATGCACTAAGGTGGACACACTTGACACTAAAAGAGAGTAGGAATATCTACCATCAAGATCTACCTAGCATCAGTAGTTGCAAAGGCATAGTGAATTTATAGGAAAAATAGCTGCCATTTTGTTTTTGGAGACAGTTTTGGAGAAAAATGAAAAAGTCAACAGTCCAAAAGTGAACTTTGATTTATCTATATTCGATTAATCAAAACAAATTTTAAGGAAGTTTGTCGGAAACTTTTTCAGATTGTTTTTACAGTTTCTGTCCGTTCTGTATCCGATCTATACAACCTTATACCACCGTCCTGTTAGAACGTTTGAATCTGCGTGCGACTGCGCAGTTGTACCTAAAATCAGTAATAAATCCACATCAATGTTATGATTACCATATCGATTGCATCCGGGTCGATAGGTTAATAAGAGGATTCCCAAAGTTTGTTATAGCTCTCACCGTGTTTCATCAACCAACGATGCAAATAATCATATTGATTTGAATAATTATTATTGTATGTATTGATGATGAGGACAAGACAAATAGCACATGAAGACGTCTAATGTGTCACATCACAATGGACGTACACAAAAGACGTTATAGGACTCGACGATCTATAATGCCCAACAATAAAAATACGACAGATATGCCTCTGTCGTGATTGGGGCATGTTAGTAGACCTACGTATTTTGTTAATTATGTGATCAAGATTCATGTGAAACAGACATTTCACTGAAGAAACCATGAAGATGAAAATTAAGCATAACGTATGAACAAATCGTATTATTTGCTCAAATCTTACTTTCAACAATAGGCCTACCTATTGAATTTCCACTCAAATCTGTATTTTTTTAGTATTGCATTGAAAGGTTGACAAGTTCATTATTTATATTATGCGAACATATTGACATATGCCATGAAAAGGGAAAAATCAATCTTAAAATAATAATTTTAAGCTTGTTGATAGCAACTCAAAAAAAATTTTAGCTAAGAACTTGGAAGCTGAGAAGTTTCGTCCATAGGGAATCCAAATTTGATTAGGTAAATTAATAGAACTAACACACTAACAATATTTATTAATTGGTAATCTTTTAGATTAGGTAAATTAGAACTAATAGAAATTGCGTTATTTATTATGTTTCCGCCACAAATTCAGTGTTTTCATTATTCATAACAACCCTTGTAAATCCTAATTGAGGTCTATATGCTTAACACTGGTATGTGAAAATACAAAAAGGAATTATTATTATACCTGTAAACAATGCAAATAAGTCCTTTCACGGTTTCAACTGCGCATGTGCATGACTAAAGCAAAAGAACACAAACCTCCAACAAATCAACAGTTTCTGCATCTTTGTATTACTTTGACCTGGTTTCACCTTGGTAAAGCACATGGGCAGTTGAAAACTTTTACGGTTACTACTGACAAATTAATCAATAAGATGATCATTAGACACTTCTCATTCAACACTTTTCATTCAAACTCTTGTACAATTTAAATGTATACAAAATAAAATGATGCATTAAAATGGGATTATTGGCGTGGGATGTTTTTTTTTATTGGTTTCCATATCCACACCCTACAACGGATATTTGCAAAATTATAGTAAATTCTCTCTCGGAACGTGATAAACAAGATTTGAAAAGTTTCAGTCAGATCCAGCTTTAGTTCTATAGATATTAGTGAGGTTTCGCAAACTTACGAAATGCGAAAACGAAAACAGATACGTCGCACTCCAATTTTTTAAAGTTTCTAAATGTGTTCAAAAATATATAAAATATTCTACCTATGAATTGTTGATGATCGTCGTAAAATCCTGACCAACTGTTACAGATATTTAAGGTGTTCTATTCAAATGTTACAAGAATGTATGACGTATCCGTTTTCGTATTCGCATTTCGTAAATTTGCGAAACCTCACTATTGAAGTTGGGACACCCCAGTCACTATGTTTGTATTACATTATATGTATAGAGAATGTACATACCATTCTGGAACTTTAAAAATCTGTTAAAATGTACTAAAGGAAACACTGCAAACGCGTTATTAACAGTTTGTTATACTTTTTTTACTTTTTAGTTCTATCAGCTAAGTGCTTAGGCCTATAACTAATACCATGAATGGTACTACTTGCTCTGATTATTTCTTTAATGTTATGGGGTAAGTTAGACTTCACCCTATTCGGAGATATGACTATAAGCAGTGGCGGATTTAGGGGGGGGGCACAGGGGGCACGTGCCCCCCGTTTTGCCTCGGCCAACTTTTTTTGTCCGACTACCAACCGAACAGACTCACCCAGGGGCGGATTTAGGGGGG
>JAOTQE010103640.1:0-13721 GCA_025631205.1 Nesometra sesokonis
AATGTATCAAATTTTCTACCTATGAATTGTTGATGATCGTCGTAAAATCCTGACCAGCTGTGACAGATATTCAAGGTCTTCTATTCAAGTGTAACAAGAATGTGTGACCAGGGAGGTTTACACCTCCCTGGTGTGACGTATCCGTTTTCGTTTTCGTATTTCGTAAAGTTGCGAAACCTCACTATTGACACTCGAAACTGAACCTATTGGCGAGAAATCGGCAGGGACAGCGAACGAAACGGACGTCTGGTGATCGGCGTGGTATCTGATCCATGATCGGTTTGGGCGCAATAAAAATCCCGAACACTTCCGACTCCCCGATCGGATTTCGGTGATCGAAATTCTTGTTGCGCGCGTCTTATTTCCAGTCACGTTCGCATAAAAACGAGCAGATAACGCTTATCTACGTTTTATATTCTTTGTTTGCAGCTACGCATTTGCACTTTTCGCTTGCACTTTTATAACTCATTAAGTCTCTATTTCATTTTATATTGTTTTCATTTGGTTTTGTGTACAAGTTCGAATGTAATTATGTACTGTAAAAATAGAATTATAGCAAGAGTAATAATCCCCGCGGCATTGATTAAGAAAATCATCATTTTATTGTATCAATAATTTTTTATTGTATTAGTAATAATGTTTAATGAACGTGTATATTTATGTGTATCGATGGTGGTATTAGATGTTTTACGCTAACTTTCAACACGTACGTTCATTGCTTTTGAAATTGTTTGACTTTATGCTAAAGCCCGGCCAGCATTTTGCTGTGAGAGGGGCGGACATTATTATAAAGGAAGGGAAATGCCCCGTAAAGGGGGAGGTGGTGGAGCACCGGGTTTTCCCCCTCGTCAACCCAAATTAAGGATAGTAGGGTAATAGGCCCCTAAAAATAAAGGGCCGATGTAAAACACATCGTTGTGGTCAGGAATTGGGCGTACTTAGACCCTTTTTGTATTTTCCGTAATTAAGTGATTTCTAATTAATTTCAGGGGCGGTTTTAGGGGGTGGGGCAGGCTGACCCCCACCAAGTAAAATAAGTATATCATTATTATTAATATTGCCTATAAAACGACAATATTCTGAGGACATCTAAAGTCCAACATTTTTTTTCGGGGGAGCGTTAACTCTCTATGGTCCCTTTCCGCCCCAACCCCTTTTCCAAAAGTCTGCATCCGCCCCTGAATTTCCTGATAGTTTGTGCATACTTGTTTGTACATTTATTATAGTTTACGTGTAAATTAGTTGTTGATGAATGTTTTTAGATATGTCGAGGCATGACGTGTATACCAGGGGCGGACCCAATCCATCAAAAGGGGTGGGGCGCACACTTTCCCATGTCCAGATGAGCAGGGGCAGCGGAACGTTTTTGAATTACTGGGGGGACGAAGTTAAATTTTTAAAATTCGCTCGGCTACCACCAAGTTCGCTTAGAATTTGATGAGCAAACAAAAAAAAAAAAACAAACAAACCTTGTTGCCTCTAATTTCGTACTTTCGTGGTCCCTAAAGGTGGTTTCATGCCCACAATATTCACTTTTTACCATAGTTTTGGAGTTGTGAAATGTGATTTTTTTTGTTCGAGTCCCATTTCAGGGAGGGGACGATCCCCCTGAGTTGTCACTGGGGGGACGCGTCCCCCCATTCCCCCCCATCATCCGCCGCCCATGCAGATGAGCGCATTGTTCCCAGTTTTGATTTTGACAATAAACAAGAACGTTATTTTTCAATTATGGGTGTTTTGGTACCATAACCCGGCGTTTATGGGTGGAGCTTCGTTTTGGAGATAATGGTGGAGGAGTGGGGGGGGGGGCACCGGCTGTTTCAGCTTGACAAGGCTAAATGAACTTTTAAACTCGAGTCCTATGTCCACTCTTTCTCGGCGGCCTATTTCGACCCTCAAACGGTTTTGAAGGTTACCATGGCGCCCCCTGAAAACAGTGACGGATCCAGGATCCAGCGAAAGGGCGAGGGCGGGGATTCAAACCCGATTCAGCGGCGTGGTTTACGAGTTTCATTTTGACAAACAAAAAAAGTTATATGTCCAATTTGCGTATTTCCTCTTTTAATTGTTACACTGGGACCGTACGTATCCTCTTATTTATTGTTTAGGTTAAATTTAAACCCTTCCCTCCCCTAAATCCGCCCTAGTTGAAACAGTCTGCCTTGAAACCCCTTGATCCACCGCTGCCATACGTTTTATAAAAATATGCAATTATTTGAAGATTCATTAATTACTTTGAGAGCATGGAATAGTTACATTACGTAATGTAGTTACATTAACTCTTCCCTGTTTGAGAGTTAACAGTCAGTTTTATTGTATTGGACAGACGTCAGTAGGTCTGTTGGTTTCTTTTTGATCGGTTTCCATTTAGGCTAATATGATATTCTTATCGTTCTAATAGTCTAGTTGACATTTAACAGGAGGTCCTTAGTAATGAATGATTATTACACCACACATGGTTAATATGTCGGTTGCTAGATTACGGTAGCTAAGGACGCATTTTATGATTTTTGGTCATAGCAAAATGGCCAGGCGGATGAGCCTGCATGGTTTTCTACATTTTTAAGTCAGTCGAGCTTAACCATTCTAGACAAAAATACAACATATTATAAGACCATTATAGAATGTCAGTCTTTTTTATCATCAGTGATATCGTGACGTTATGCACGCGTACAGAAAGGCACGTGAAGAGACGCAACACGCGTGCGTTCATTGATTAATAATGAGCATCCATAATTTCTACGCGCGCCTATCTGAACGCGCGTGTAACAGTCTGTGTGGTGTCACAGGCGATATTAGCACACTAGTTTTGGTAAACTGCACTAATCTATTATTATGTAGCAGATTAATACGACCTTGTAAATAAGACGCGAAGACATTAAGAGAACGGCGCTTTTGATAATCAGACACAGAATTAAGAAACGTGCTGCGGAATAGAGGAAATTAAACTCACTTCTCCGTGGACATGATATTTCAAAAATTGACATAATCTTCATATGATTGATCTAGTTAGCTGTTTAAAATGTCCTTGCGAAGTTCAGTTTACGCTGTTTTTTTTTATGTTGGGCGCAATTTAACATCTTGAGCAGTTTAGAATTTGCGCTGCTGCAATTTAGAAACCTAATAATACAATTGGCGTTTTAGTCAGGTAGGCCTTGTAATATTTTTCATTAAGGATGATTAGTATATACGGTATGGTGCTTTCTCTGTTAGCCTACTGTATAGGCCTAAGCAACATTTGTGGCCATGTACATTGTAAAAGAAGAAAGAAAACTCCTGGTAGCCAGGATGCCAAGAAAATCTCGTAAATTTTACGAGTAATGCCGTAAAATTTGCGGGATTTTCTTGGCATCCTGTCTGCTAGAACTTTTTTCGCAAATTTCACGGGCATTTACCGTAAAATTAATCGTGTAACAGTGGAATGTTCATAAAAACTACTGTACAAAAATACAAACGCAGCCAGGATACCAATAAAGTTCACTAATTTTACGGACGCGATTTCTGAACTGCGTAGAAATTGCGGAAAGATACAAAGATCGCGCCAATGTAACAAATTTGGCTCGAATGAAATTAAATTGCACCTGGATAGACTGGAAGGAGAGTAAAGTTGTCGAGTTGGGTCGTCAGGATCTATGCGCAACTTATCGTAGTAAACTATGTGTCAAGGCTGTTTATACTTCATATTTGTGTGTAAACAACACATTACAGTCTCAGTACGGAGAAACTAGTTTATCCAACATTCAACAATTATGACCTAATTTTGAAATGGAACATATTTTGGCGTGATACCGGATAGCACTGTTCTACCCTGTCGAACATCCAAAGAGCTTTAAGGCAAACCGGAGTCCCGCTACGTTGAGAATTGTAACAGTTAACGAAAGATGTCGGTTTTTGCTTTGAACTTCGCCGAGCTCTCAAGGGGGTTAGTTCCTGGACGGCGATTGGCCTAGCCGCTTGATTAGCCCATCTATACGAACAGTCGCCAATTATTGCAAAGTTTACGACCAATAGCTTCCTTCTCCAGGCCTCTTATTATCGAATGCAATTGATCATGATTACCAGGGGAAGAAACACAGAGGATGAGTTTATCATAAAAAATACACCTTGACTGCGATCAGGGCGCGGCGCGAGCAGGCGACATCAAAGATGAATTCAATCCAAAAAGATAAATGTTCATTAAACATGGAAAACACAGCTTTTATGCTCAGATAGTTTGACTTAACGTGACAACAAAATAGACTTGGAAATTGTACTTCAAAGCGATCGATCCGACAGTAAACCCATAGCGTTTGAGGCGCAATTTCAACATTACACGTACAGACTTTGATCCACGCTATATTACCGATAAAACGTTATACAAAGTGCCGACAAAATAACCGGATATTGCCCAGCTTTCTTTGTACCGTTTATAGTATATAATACAAATCAACATGTATATCAATAAAGATGCTATATCAACTGCGTATATATTTTATTATATTTTAATTAAATTATATAATTTCTGTCGCCTGTGCAATTCTGTTTTTTGAAAAGTTGTGTGTAGGGGAAAGGCAGAAGCTCCGATGAAGTCTAATATGGCGTAGGCTACAGATGTAGGTCCCCATCCCTCCCGCTTTCCAGCATGTATTGGTAATATGGATGTATTCTCTGTATGAACGTCTTATTAAGAGGCTTCTTATGAAAAACAAAATGTTCCAAATCATCCCCTGTTACACTTAATTCATTCCTTAGGGGTGGATACAGACTTTTGGATAAGGTGGGAGAGGGGAGGGCAAGGGAGCCGCTAGAGAGTCAATCTCTTAGGGGTCCCCGAGAAATTTTGGTGTTTAGATGTACGGAAATGGCCTCAGGGGCGTGCTAAGGGATCATTTTTTGTCTTGTGATTGCTGAATATGTTCGTTTTAGATGTAAATAAAATTGACATTTACTTTTAAAAAGGGGGCGTACCCCCTTAAATCCGCCCCTGGCCCTCAACTTAAAAAATGGATCTTCGCCTGTGGTCTATTATCTCATTGAACTTTAGGACAATTTATTTACCTTTCAAAAGGACTATTTTGTTGACCGAAGTTAGCTCAGTCGGTATAGCATCAAACATGTAATCTGAGTCAAGTTAGTGGTTCACCTTTTCAGAAAAATTATTTGTAAACAATCGATTGCCCTTCCACTTGATTTGTTTGCATTAAAGGGGCCATTCATGTAAGATGCAATCCGAATATTAACTACTTGTATTGGTTTTTGGTATCAAATTGTTTGTATTGTTTTTGGTCTAAAATTGTTTGTTGACCGATAAAAAAACTCAGTAGGCCTATAGTATAGCACTTGCAATGAGTGAAGCTTTCATGGATTCAAGTCGCAATTAATAGTTTTTTGGGCTATAGATAAAAATAATAATGAAGAATTAGAATTAGAATTAGAATTAGAATTCTAGAATTAGAATTAGTTACCTGTGTTAAAATGGAATAAACCGTAGGTGGTCTAAGTGGGTCAAGATGAGGAAATTGACACTCTATAAGTTGACCACATAACTTGTAACATCGTTATTCATTATTCACAGGTATGTCTATTTTAATGTTATCTTGTTAGATATAACTTAGTATAATTGTGTTATGAGATACTAGAAAATGATTGTATTATATTACAAGTTAATTGAGAGAAAGTTAGAAGTTAAAAGTCAGTTTAAATTAGCAGTTGCTACTACTGTACTTGTTACTACTTTGTATAATACAGAATAACAACAGGTTATTATACAAAGGTTTAGTCCTTATGATTAGGATATCTAATGTACAGTATATAGTTTTATAAACTAGTCTTAATGAGTTCACAATTACTATGTAATTATGGTTACTCCTAGAATAGTTAGGTATGGAGTACAGTTTATAAGTTTTGTACTTTTTGAGATGGATAATTCTCACCATGTGGTAACCTTCACTGTCTGTAGGGAGTTAAGGCCTTAATGGGTTATTGGAGCATGTTGCCATGGTAATAAGAAGTCTACTAGAAAGTTCTCTGTTTACTGAATTATACCCTTAAGGTAGATGATCATTAGATTAAAATCCCTGAAAATGGAAGATGTGTAATCTAAACAGTATAAGACTGTGTTCGGACTTACAAAAAATAAGCTGTAATTTTAACCCATAGCCCCTAGGCATACATAGAGCAATGTTCAGACTTTAGTATTATTTACAGGTAAAATGAATGGAACTGCATTACGTAATCAAGATCATCCAAATACTCAATGGAGTTTGCTAACCAAATTTTATTATAGCCCTTAGGCGGAGCATAATTGGAGTAGCACTGAATTTACCTGTAAATTTGGTGGACTTTTTGTCCACCAAATTTCATAGCTAGAGGCAAGAGTTAATTGCTGCACACGACTTCACAGCAGGAATAAGCGGTAAATTTCAACCAGTACGAACGGGGCCTAAGAGTCAATTTTGCTGTACTGTACTGAGTGAAGATTTAGATTCTTAATAAAAGACACTCTATAGTTGACCACATAACTTGTAACATCGTTATTCATTCTTCACAGAAATATTTAAATTACACAATTCCTCGCTGAACAAATGACACCGCAGTGAGGGTGTAACATTTGGCGACCACGATGGGACTGGTATGATTTTTTTTCTTTTAAACCCCTAGAAAATATTTTACCTGTTCAGCGACACAAACCCAATGATTAGTTCAAGATTGGATTGAATACTGTTGTGTAACTGACGTGGTGCTACAAAGGCCTTGTAAAGGGGAACTAGTGATTTGAGTTGTTACGAAGACAAGTCTGAGGATTCCGATAAGGCGGCAAAGGTAATCACCAAAAGACGCTTACCAGCAAATCATTCAAAAGCTTGAATTATGTGACTTGGAAAAGCTGTTGCTTGTATGTCAACATCTAAAAATTGAGGGTTATGGAGACATTGAAGGAAACACGGAAAGTTTATGGGTGCTGATGAAAAAGATAATTAGAAATCTCAACAGAGAGGAGCTTGATGAGTTGTCGGATGAAGGAATGGTAGCCTGGTTCAGTGAAGTGGGAAACGCTGTTGTTGCCATTTTGGGGGAACCTCTGCCGATGGTACCACCCGTTAAAGGAAAACCATCCTCCCCTCCACCGCCACCACATTCAGAAAAAATCACAGCCACAGACACCATCTGAGGAATCATGTTTTTTAGGAGTGGATTCATGGTTCATAGGCACAGATTCATGGTTACTAGACATCGATTCCCGTTTCCTAGAAAGTACCACGCCTAGAAAACGTGTATCCATGCCTAAAAAACGACGTGAATCAATGCCTAGGAAACAGGAATCGATGTCTAGCGACCATGAATCAACACCTAGGAAACAGGAATTGTTGTCTAGCAACCATGAATCAACACCTAGGAAACAGGGATCGATGTCTAGCAACCATGAATCAATGCCTAGGAAACAGGAATTGTTGTCTAGCAACCATGAATCAACACCTAGGAAACAGGAATTGTTGTCTAGCAACCATGAATCTGCACCTAGAAACCATAAATCCACTCCTAAAAAACATGATTCCTCAGATTATGATGGATATTCTGAAGAAAACATGGACTTTAAAGGTACAGTACTAAAAATGTTGAAAACTGACCATTGAATTGAAAATTTATTAAACCAAGGCAACAAAGCAGAAAGAACGTTATTTTTTGCCATGAAACATAGCGCCACCGTACAGCCATTTGATCCATAACTCTTGTACCAACAAATTTGCTCCAGACTCCAAAAATTAGACTACCAACACCATATGCTTGCTGGTGGCAGATACAGTTTATCTTTGATAATTTTCATTATGTATTGCTTCTTGATTTTTTAAAGGTACAATCATTTGACATCACTGAAAACAATAACATTTATTTGTTAAAAATTAAACTGTTAGATAAAAAATTAAAGTGACTTGAAATTAAGATTTTTTTGCAAAAATTTTCATTCTTGTTTAACATTATATAGCATTTTTTATAATGATGTACCAAAGTTGTTGTAATAGCAATTCAATTATTTTTTTAGCGCAGGGGTTCCCATAGTTGACTCCGTGTGACTCCAGATCACAAACAGTCTCTAGTTTTATGAGAACTTTATGCGTTTGTCCGTACAAGATTCCTAACTGTTGAAGTTCAGAGTTGAACATTATGCGTTTGTCAGTACAAGAGTCCTAACTCAGAGTTGTGCATCCTTTCTGTTGTATTGCCTTGATTAAATACATTTTTTGCCTAACAATCACATGCACTGGTACAGTACTATGCATTTTTTAATATTTTCAATGTAATCTTGTTTTTTTTTTCTCAAGAACAAATGTACATAAGATCCAGTGTTTATTAGTGGAGTAAAAGTAAACCATAATCTGGCTTAGTATGCATCTGTTTTCTATTACATTACAAAGCACTTTTAGACCCACATTTTTTCAATAAATTTGCTCTGCAGCCCCTCAGGTCAAATTCTGCTGTCGGAAGCACAATCATAGTGGCGCACCATACTTCCAAGCTACCTCTCGGTTTGTCTTTTTCTTTTTAAATGTGACTGTTGAATTTTTAATTATTAATGTGCTTTTTCTACAGTACCAACTGTTGAAGCATACATTGACAATAGTGTTACACCGCCCTCTCCAGACTTGTCAGATCATGATGACTCGGATGATGATCTACCTAATTTTTTAGAGGATACACCAACAAGTTTGTGAAAAAAATTGTCTTTTTAACTATAATTTTTAGGTTTAATTTAGCAGTACACACCAAACAATAGGCCGAAAGCGACCTTTTTTACATCTGGTTTCATGGGTATGTTTACAAATGAAGGGCGCTGTTTCATTAAAGCATCTAAAAAGTGTCAAGTTTATTTATATCTCTTGAACCATCGGGATATATTCATACATCATGAAGCAGTTGGCAAAGCGGTTGCGTTTCGGACTTCCAATCATGAGGTCGGTAGTCCCAAACCACTCACTGTTTGTCGGTCGCTGTTTGTGTTCTTAATCAAGATACTTTATCCACATTGCCTTTCTTCACCCAGGAATATAAATGGGTACCTGGGAGGTACAAAAGACATATGCACTGAATACAGCTGCAAAATTACTTCTGTTAAATTGACTGATAACAATGAATGGTTTTAGGCCACTATCACACAAACAGTGCTGATCTGGTAGTGCACACAGCAGCTTGCCTCTGCTGACTTGGTCAACACAATTCCAACTTTTGTCCTAGCTTAAATGATGTTTAAATCATCTGTGTTCTACTAACTAAGACTACTGAACGTTTCTATCGATGTGCTTTGATCGTCCTCAGGTGTGATAGTGCAAATAGTCCTATGATTGGGGTTAAAATTTTCGGGCTGAGACTAAGTGGTAGTCAAAAAATAGGGGTGGAGAATCTAGCTAAACAAAGCATCGTTTCAAGGAGGTGTAAAGACTAACACAATAACCGTTGTCACAACCAATTATGGTTGGGTGAAAAAACTAGCTAAAACAATCATCGCTTCAAAGAGGTGTAAAGACAAAAACAATAACCATTGACACAATCAATTATGATGGGGTGGACGAACTAGCTAAAACAAAGCATCATTTCAAGGAGGAGGAGCTCGTTGTACTTAGCATTGTATGATAAAATGACTACAGTAGTTCATTGCTGTGGTACCTTATATCTACTTTCACTCTAGGGACAATTTTTTCTTAGCTAAACTGGCTAAAGGTTTCTAATTTTTTTAGCCAAATTTTTCAAAAATGATAAAAACCCATACAAATGGCTGCAAAATGTACATTTTTTGGTGATTTTGCATTTCCAATTTGGCGAAAGAGGTCAATTTCATTTTAGACAAATGAGAATTCCAGTAGCCATTGGAGACTTAGCTAATGGTTATGAGCATAGTATATCCTCCCTGGTGTATTTTGGAGGCATTTTGCTCTCTTCGTTTAACTAATGATAATCACTGTTCTGTGTACTTTAATCTGGAAACTCGTTGATCCCTGGATTGATTAAATATTACCGTCACCCTCTTTTGATTCAGCTGAAGCATTGAAATAAATGTATAACCCACTATCTTTCGAATGAGACATTAAACCATTGATCCCATATACAATATTTCTCATTAAAGAATATAGTATGCTTTTCAGAAAATAGTAGGGAATTGTACACTGTTAATGGCGGCGCTATGGGGTGAGGGCTAGGGGACTACATTCCCACCATCGTGGAAAAAAATTTTAGGTTTTGTCGGGAAAAAATTTGCCTTTGAGAATGTCTATTGGTAAAATATCCTGTTCTTGCCCTCCCTGTTAGTGGCATTGTCCTGCTGTCTGGGAAATTCTGGCACTGCCACTGTTCACTGTACTCTACAATCACCACCAGAAGAACCCACTGGAAATAAGTCTTTGAACTTTAATTTGGTATTTTACAACACAAAATAAATCAAATTCAACCATGAACTCATATGTAGCTACCCTTTGAAAAATATAACCTTGTTAACATGGTAGATAATGGTAGTGACAAGGTCGATAAAGGTAGTTAACAGGGTTAACCCTATAAAGCCTTCCATATCAAGGGATACTATCAAGGATATGGCCAGCAGGCAAGTGCATAGGTAAATACAGCCATTGTTTTGCATAAACACATTAACCTTACGGTATTGATACCATTACATCAACAGAGTAATTATATACTATCTTACAAGGTAGTTCTCTGTGGTTCTAGGTAGATCTTCCTAGTAATTTAACATAGACATTCCTAGTCAAAGGGTGTTATGTTTTTTTTTTTCAAAGGGTAAGAGAACTAAGAGCTGATATCATAAATCTGTTTTGTTTTCCTCACAGAATGTTGGAATCAACTTACAAAAGGGGATTTAGTTTGGGCAAAAGCACCAAGGCATCCACATTGGCCAGCCATTGTAAGTACAATTTATTACTTCTCCATCTATCACTGTTATATTGCAGGAAACGTCGCATTCAGAGTACTAAACTGTTACATCACAATAGGGGTTGCCCTTTGTTGCTAGCAGTATAATAAAGATGCTGTCAACCAAAGTTGCTTGCCGATGTGATGTAATATTGCTGATTTTTACTTCAAAGCTTTACTGCTCATTGTTTGTAATTTTCCATCACACTACCAACGCATAAAACTAATGGGGTTGTGGGGTTTCGTAATGATCCTTTGTTGGGCCCGATCGACATCATTATTTTAGACACTCGCAAATACGACAACCATATAAACAAGAGCGACCGCTCACCAGGTCCGCGCTTCCACTGCGAATTCGGGCTATAAAAGCATTCTCCCATTATTAATTACCATTAGTTGGATACGTTACATTAAAGTTCTAAAGATATTTTTGTAGTTTTGACAAGGCAGTTTGGAAGAAAAAATAAATAATTTAGAATGTTCATACGTACACACTTTTTTTCTAAATTTGGATAGGTATTAGAAGAAAAAAAAACAAAACAATTTAGTGTGTTTCCCGCAGTGATAATCAAACTCACGGCCTTTGCATTATTATGTAGAATGGTCGTGTTAAACGATTATATTCTTAACTGACCGCGCCATTAAGCGAGCGATAACTCCAGATGTATAGAGTTCTTACTGCTTACGTTTTTGGTTTTGTGGGTCTAGGGGACACCCTGGGGTGTAACTTAAAAAAAGGGCGATGAACGTTTGTTGGAAATGATCTGTAATATATGTGTACAAAATTTTATGCACATTCGTTCAAAACTGGCGACGCTGGACGCTTTTAATGTTGTGATCGCAACAACCCCAACAACAACAAGAATTGAGTGAGAACCTAAGGTCCGCTTCGCGCGGACCTAACAAAACAGTGCACACCAGCCTAGCAAACACCAATCAATCTAAGCCTAGTTTTTGTTTACATTGTCATGAGTGCGTAAAAATTGTTCGAGAATTGTTCATGTTTAAAGAAAATCCAAAGCATTTCAAGTGAATATGACAGAAAAAAACGATCATTTGAAATAGCAAAATAAGTAAAAAAAAATTGTGATTTCTCTAAAAGTGATCCACATGGGATGATAAGCTAATAATTTTTGTTATGGGCCAAACATATGCAACCACACCACATGTATTTTATGAGTCCAAAAATCTAAAATAAAGTATTTATCCTGGAAAATTAAGGTTGAAATTTTAGCCCTGCCTGAAAAGGTCTGCTATTGATGAAATTTTAGAATAGAGGCAGGGGCGGATCTAGACATGTACTGTGACCTTCGCAAAACCCATATGAAGAAGCTAGGGGTCTTGGGGTCGCTTAGGGCCCCTGTGGTGAGGTACCAGAGTCTGAGGTCGTCTGACCTTCGCAATGGCGAACGGTGCGAAGGTCTGAATCCGCGCCTGAGAGGACATGTCGAGTGTTATGAATTTGTCAGATCCACTGACTACTAAGGGACACAGCCAACATTTGTATTATATTATCTTACTGTACGATGACAATAACAAAATTATTATTTTAACCAAATGTATATTCTATCAATTAGGTTCAGTCGATAAAGCGTTACAAGGCGAGGGTACGTTTTATTTCAGAAAACGATGAATGCACGTAAGTATATTGTTGGTCTGTGTGTTATAATTTATTATTGAGCATACAAAAATTTATCATACCTTGGTGGTAAACTGCTCCATGATCTTTTGTTCAAACTCTTCTAAACATTAAACATTCAAATGATAAGATGTTTGTTACTGACCAGTTTTAATTATTTATATTTATTTTTTGTTTCTTGGTTTTTCAGTTTTCCGATTAAAAATGCCAGAATGCTTAAACCATTTTCATGTCCAGAGAAACATAAATATGTAAGTAAAAGTACAGATACATTTTGAATTGCAACAATAGTGATTGTTACTAACAAGGAAAGAAAAAGTATAAATCTAGAATCCTTGAAATAAAAGACAATGTTGAAGACATGTATATTGTGAGTGGTAGTCTATAATGTAATGTAGATCTATATAGACCAATGTACAAAAAAGTCTCAAGGCCCTTTGTACATACTATATGTTAGGCATATGGCTTTCCACTTCCATAAGGATTCTGTTATAAGGTTCATGTCCTATTTTTTGCGGCTACTACATTAGCGCACATCCTTCTGTCCATGACAGGGCTCGTGTATGGGCCAGTGCACCGGGGTAACCGCATACTCGTCTCGAAAGATGTACTGTGTTCTTTATAGTGCACATGAGCCGTTTGTGTACACTGGATGTATGGATTATAGTCCTTATCCGAGAAGACTTGTTCCACCATCAGAACCATTGTGTGAGCGAGCCTCGTACCTGTGCTGTTGTTTATGCATGGTGTGCATACACACAAGCTGTATGTGTGCATTGGGCCTACAGTCTATAGTCTGAGAAGTTGCTGATCATTTACACATGGTAGTAGCACATATAATATTTCGGATATGTCATTCAGCTCTTAGTACTGTATGCAACATGAGTTCAACTCGCACAGACCAACTTGAAATCTTGTTTTTCCTATTGAAACCCATGCTGTTGTTTATGCATGGTGTGCACACACACACACAAGCTGTATGTGTGCACTGGGCCTACAGTCTATAGTCTGAGAAGTTGCTGATCATTTACATGGTAGTAGCACATATAATATTTGGGATATGTCATTAAACTCTTAGTACTGTATGCAACATGAGTTCAACTCGCACAGACCAACTTAAGACGAACTGTCTGAGAAAACCAGGCAGGGGTGGGAGAATGGGGGTCGGCAAATTTTGATTATATTTTAGGGT
>JAOTQE010103651.1:0-13721 GCA_025631205.1 Nesometra sesokonis
AGGAATTTTCAAAAATTGGAGTGTGACGTATCCGTTTTCGTTTTCGTATTTTGTAAGTTTGCGAAACCTCACTATTAGCATTATGTTTGGGCTGAAGGGTTGAAATATAGGACAACCATAACGCATATGCAAGGTCTCACCACAAAATGATTCTTATGGTTTGAAAATCCAAAATTCAGTTATGGATACATTCTAATAGGGCATACTATAAGCTGTAATCTACACTTTAAATGATATTCACTTGATAAGCAGATCCAAAGATAAGAGTATTTATGTATGGAAACATGGTTTGGACAAAAATGCTCATAAAGTAATCTAAATTTATACAATACAAGACTATAAATTGCAGAAAATGGGCATGAAGGACACTTTCCTACATCAACCCTGACCTATAACGTATATTATAAATAAACACCATAGTATGTAAAATTGATTAAAACTATAAAGCTCAAAAGTTTGACTTCAGAACTATTTTGGTGATCATCTTTGATCTTACCTATGATGAGACAAATTTTGTGGTGAGACCTCACATTATGAGTCATTTTAGATTTCACATTTTGGTGATTATCTTAATTTTATCTTGCCTACAATGAGACTCATTTTGTGGTGAGACCTCACAGCTATGAATCAATCCAGACCTCATATTTTGGTGATTATCTCAATTTCATCTCACCTACGATGAAACTAATTTTGTGGTGAGGTCTCACATACTGTGTCCACAACTCTGTTGAAATTATTTTATTTTGGAATCATTTTATGCATTCCTACAGTTTTTGGGATACTCTTCTACATTTTTGAATAATTTTTATATATCTGTCAACAAATTTGGAAAATACGAAAGTGAAAAGACAGAACAAAAATAGGGCAAGGCATGGCAAAGCCTCCAAGTTGTCGCAAAAATGTAAAATAGAGTTATTACTGGAACCATATTACACTTGTTGTAAGTTTCAAAATGAGGGGTCAATTATCAAATTCGGACATCTAGAAGAACCAAAGTTATGTAACAAAATAACCAAAAATATTCCTTTGTATTTGTTTATATTTCCTGTTGTTTTTTTTTTTTTTTTGCTTATTTCTCAGTAACTTACTGTGCAACAACTTGGTGGTTTTGCCTGCCCCAAATGTGGCAGAGCCAAGCCAAATGAGACATAAGTCGGAAAATTGAAAATTTAAAGAGTTTTTTTATGGATTATAAAGCTACACATTTATTATCTTTAACATTAAAAAAAATCATTTTTTTTTTTGCATTTGAAAAAATTGATCATTTTTAAATTCCTGCCTATTGTGGAAAACTAGCATTTGCGACTTACGTCTCATTTGGTTTGACTCTGCCACAAATGCTGATTTTCAAGATTTTTGGTCGGTTGGGGCTTGGGCAACATCATTAACTAATTCTTGATAATTACTATTGATGATTTAATTTAGGTAAATATTATTAATTTTATATGTGTTCTTATTTTGTGATTGCAGCCGGTATATCTTCACTTCTCATTAGCGAATTCAAAAGGTAACAGCAGTAAGCGTAGTAAACGTAGTGACACTGGTCTTTCTTGTTGCCTTGTTCTCTGACACCTGTTCACTTCCTCAATGTGTGCAATTGTATGTAAAGCGCCTTCATTTGTTGTAAGTCTCTCACTATTAACTCTTGCATGATGTCTCCATTGTAAACTAAAATTCATAATTATATTACTTTATTTTTATAATTTTAAATGAAAAGACGTCAGATTAATTTTGGTTTTTTTTTCTAAATTTGATTTTTTATGTAGGGCAACCATTTAGGCAGACACAATATAAATTTACCTTATGTTCATTGTTATTCATGGAATATTAGGATTTGATACATTCAGAAGGCTGTTGAAAATTCCTATTATTAAAAATTATTTTAGTTAGGTTTTCATCTTTTTTCAAACGGCAATGAATTGCCATTTAAATACAAGATTAAATATTTATTTATTTATAACAGTTCTCACTGTATAGTACAGGAGAGACCAAATAGCATTTAGGTAATCTCCAAGAGCTTCCAAGACAAACATTTAACATGAACAATATAATACAAAATGAATTTATGAAAAAACAGATAAAACTGCTTTTTTTTTTAAATTGATAAACTAAATTAGAAATGACTATATGATTATGGCACTTATTCCAGGGCTTTGTTGGGAAAAAAGTGAAGACTGATTAGCGCGAGTCCTACATTTAGGACTCATGCTTATATAAAAATATAATATATGCAATATAAATAATATATATCTTAAGGGTAATTTTGTCACATGGGGATAATATATTTTATTTATTTATTTCTATTTTTATTATGAAAAAACCTTCAGTATCATTGTTTTCCTGGTAATACTGGTTGTTCACACAAACAAAATCAAAGTAATACAAAATAAATACTAATATGTAAAGCAGATGTATAAAATAAAAAGTAATCAAAGAATAAAATAACTTAAGTCAGATATATTTAGTAAATCAAAAACAAAATGATCACCAATATTTTTAATATATATAAACATTGATATAATTTTTTTCCCTAACTTCATGCCTGTTTTCTTTAAATATATAATTATACATTTTTTATAGAGACTAGTGCAACTTTGCATTTTTTATTTTAATTATTTAAATAGTAATTGAATATTTTAGAAATATTAATCATTACATTATTCATTTATATTAGTTTAACTTAGAGTATTTCATAGTACGTCATAGATCCCTACCACCATCCGTAGCATTGAGCTCTTTGTAGTCTATTAAAAATGAGTAGTTTATATTATTTTTATTTTTATAAGAACCTATTGTCAATCATTATAACTATTATCAAATTATTTTAATCTTGATATCAACAAGTACTGACTTACTACATGTCACCTCACTTCAGTAACATTGGTCACACAAATATGGCAGAGCCAATCTAAAGGAAAAAAAGTTGCAAAAATTGGAAATTGAGTTATATATACAGTAAATTATGAAAATACACATTATCTTTCACATGCAAAAATCGATTCAATATAAAATTTTCTTGCGAAGTTACATGCATGAACAAAGTTTGAACAATTAGAATGTAAGTTTTGAGAAAACTACATTTGAAAATTGCTTATCGTATATTCCGACTACCTATTTTAGATTGCATTTTTTGAAAATTTTTTGATCATATATATGTAAAAATGTTTGATGTAGTATGAAAGTTGTTTATACTGCATGTTTTTGAAATTTAAAACAAAATTGAGAAAATGGGCAATTTGTTTTTCCTGCCTAATGTGGAAAACTAGCTTTGTGACTTAATCTCACCTCTATTTTGGCTCTGCAAAAGATGTCGCTGTGATGGGGGTTTTTTTTGGTCATCAGAGAGGGTGGCATTTAGCTCATTTGACTAACCTGGTGGTAGCCACTGTGTTGTGTGCTAAAATGTGGAGTTTTGTTGGTCATTGTTTAAATAATTGCAATACATTTAAGTACTTCTTAAATTAATTTATCAAGTTTAAAATAATTCCACAGTATTTTTTGTAAAAAAGATTTAATTTTTCCATACATTATAACTAGGTATCTATTTCCATGGGTTTATATTACGTTCACAATCATTGTAATTTTATGGTGATATTCAGTATTATTATATAATTATAACATTAATAGACCGATCCAGACCTCTCAATCAAACGTAGCATTCATATGAATATGCCGATTCAAATCGCCGTTTTTGGGATTAACAATCAACAGGAAAACCGGCGTAAGAGCAGTAGCGGAGCTTAGCTGAACATTCCTTTTTACCTGGAACGGTCTATTATGTAAATTATAACATTATGTAAATGTTGTGATCACTTGTGCATATATAATTTTCTCATTGTGATTTGATTATTCTACTCTACTGACTCTTGTAAAATTTAACCACCTTGAAGCATGGTCTTAGATTGGCCTTATAAAGAAAAAAGGTGTATGCAGTGGGGCTTAAACATCCCTTGGTGGGCCTATACCAAAGAGAAGGTGTAATACAGAAGAAATTAAATAGCTCTTCGTGGGTTTACATTAAAGAAAAAATGTAATGAAGGGTGACTTAAATATTCCTTGGTGGACTGGTACCTAATCTAATGAAATGGGACCTAAACATCCCTTGGTGGGCTTATACCCAAGAACAAATGTAATGAAGAGAGATTTAGACATCTCTTGGTGGGCTTAAAGTCAAGAGGAAATCTAATGAAGAGGGACCTAAACATCTTTTGGTGGGCTTATACCCAGGAACAGACTAATGAAGAGGGAACTAAATGTCTCCTGGTGGGCTTAAACCCAAGTTAAAATCTAATGATGAACAACCAAAGTATCTTTTGGCAGGATACCCAAGCAAAAAGTAGAGAGACATAAGCATCCCTTCATAGGTTTGTACCTAAGAAAGAGTGTAATGAAAGGGGACTTAAACATCATTGGTGAGTTTGTACAAAATAAATATGTAAACAGAAATGTAAGAAATGTCTAAATGTCTCCAAAAAAAAAAAATAATAATAATGAAGAGAGACCTACATGTTCCATGGTGGGCTTAACCCAAGTAAATATCTAATAAAGAAAAACATAAACATCACTTGGAGGGCTTATACCCCCAAAAAATTAGAGAAACATAGTCATCCCTTTGTAAGCTTATACCCAAGAAATAATTTAATGGAAGGGGAAATAAACATATCTTGGTTTATACAAAATAAATATAAATGTAATCAAAATTGTAAGGATTGACCTCAATGTACCTCGGTGTGCTTAAACCCAAGTAAAAATCTAATGAAAAACAACCTAAACATCTTTTGGTTGCATTAAACCCAAGTAAAAATCCAATGAAGAGCGACCTAAATGTCCCTTGATGGCCAAATAACAGAGTCAGTAGGGTAACCATTAATTTATGTATTATTTAATTTATAACACAAATATTTGCTTTTTTTGTACATGGCATGTAATAGATTTTGGCCTAAAGTGAACCCTGTTTTGCTTCACGTCCCCTATGTGTAAGTTTTTTGTTTTATCATTCAAAAATTTTTAAAAAATTGAAACATATAATTTGAAAATTATTATCATGTTTATTGTTTTTATTATATATATTATTATTATTTTATATGTTTAGCCCATACTCATTATCATCACTCGATGTAACACTACATGTTAACATAGTCGTATTAATAGAATCTGTTCTGTAGTTTAATCTATTACACTTTAATGGGATGTTTAATAAACTTGTGCATGTCATTAATATTTTTTATGTTTAATGTTTTGCACATATATGGCATAATTTGTAATAATAATAATAGTATTAATTTATTAATAGATGTTATGTTAGATGTCATGTTATTTAATTGCTTAATTATTAATTAATTAATTATTAATTATTTAATAATTACATTATGCAAATACAGTCAGCTCTCCAAATACTGGTCACCTTTCTGACCTTCGGACTGTCTATTTTGTTTTGGTTTTCTGGACAGTTTGATTTAAACCAAAACGTAGCTTCTAAAGCCGGGCACTCACTGCATTGTGTGACTATCTCACGACTAAACGGTCGCTCCCTGTGTTTATGGTTGCCAGACACGATGACAGCCTTCTATTCATCGGCCGATGGTTTTTTTTAGTGATTCCCTGTCGAAACACTAAAAAAAAACGTTGGCTAATGAGTAGAAGACTGTTATCGCGTCTGGAAACCACACACACAAGGGGCGATGGTTTAGTCGTGCAACCATTGTATGACTGTCGCACGACGCAATGAGTACCCGGCTTAAGTCTCCTAGATTTCCCTGGAGTATCCAGGAGTTATAGCCATCTCCCCAGCTCAAGGAAAAACATTTTCTAACTTAATTTGGATTACTCAAGGATTTCTCTCTGTTTTATGAACTTTTTATAACCTGGATCTAAGCTAAGATATACTTCAGGGCCGTGCCCAGGATTTAATATGATTAGGTGGGGTGCTCAGGGGTTTTGGACACAACGTTTTCACCATCGAGCACTTGATTTTCCATTTGACAAGCAAAAAAGAAAAGAAAAACTATGCCATTTTGGGTAGGTTTTACAGGTTGTCCGTTAAATCCCAGGGGCCTTCGTACCATATATATTGTGTCATTAGTGCCCACACACCATCACCCTACTCCCATTATGGGTCTGAACTTTGACTATTATACCTTATACAAAATATTCTGCATGCCTGTACACATGTAATAGGTACAACTAAACCTCCCTGTGCGGACACCTCACGTAAGCGGACACCTCCCACAGTGGGGTCTACTAATTCAAAGACCTGCTTGTTCTTCCTATCTAATCAATGCATTTGGTACCATTCATAAACAGACACCTTTGGCTCTCTATCAGCCAAAATTCTCGTATACCTCCCATAAGCGGACACTTTTCCCGGACCCGGGGGTATCCACTTATGGGAGGTTCAACTGTAATATAAAAAAGTCTGGTTTTTCATGAAATTTGGTTTCCGGAGGGTTGATTTTTGGAGAGTTGACTGTGTTTTATTAACTAATAAGAATGCTTTATATAATTATTATATACTTTTATTTATAGCTGAAGATTATATACTATATTAATGTGTTATAAATTATAGTGATATGTTGCATTTTGATACATATTCGTTGTATTATATTCTTTATACTAAAATATCTTTAAGGAATGCATTGCTGATGTGCATGCAGGAATGTCCATAGCCAACTCATATATGAATGATGATTAATGAATGATACTATATAATATGTTTGCATGATTTATAATAATCTGTTTTGTTGGCCAAAACTTTAGCAGTTGCTTTCGTCTGCTTCCCTTTTACTTTACTTCCATTTTGGTTTTAATGGTGAAATTAATAGAAACTTTATTTTTAATTTATGACTTGAGAACAACTGTAAGAACCTAAATATTTGAAAGCATATTTCAAGTGTATTTTGGATTAGATTAGAAACAATTCATGAAATTCAAATTGTATATCTACCTACAAATTCCAAATTATTTATTTACAAATCTATAATGTGTATACGTATTTGAGTATCTGTCTTTTCTAATGGCAGAATGATAAAAAATAAAACTTTTTTTTTAATTTTAAAAGTTACTTTATAGGAAGGTAATAAATTTGTAAATGAAATTTTAAATTTTTAAAAAATTTCTGTACTTAATATCCCATACTTACTCTTTTTTAAAACGCTGATTATTTTTCGTTGATAACTTATTCTAATATGTGAATTTCTTTATAAATTTTTTTAGTTGTTTTCAGGAAAATTCAACTCTCTTGAAAATATTTTACCCCTTTATTTTGTCCTGTCTTAACAATTGTTCCTTTAAATTGCTTTTTGCTTTAGGAACATTTATGTCTCCTCTACGACATGCAATGCTGACATTATTATATGTGTGCACGCAGGGCCCTAGAATGGTCTGATACGTAGTGTTTCTATCATCTACCCATCTTACTAATATCTGGTAAATTTATGCTGTTGAAAATTGTCTGGTGCATTGTCTGTGTTAGCATAGCTTTTTGCAGACTACTTATGGTCTGTAGTGTTAGCTTGGCTTGTTTTAACTACAGTGTTGGTCGCAAATAATCCGCTTTGCGTAAATAGTTTTATTTATATTTGATATTTTTTGTGTAGGTTATGTTAAGTGTTAAAGATCACCTTATATGCATTATTAGTAATCTAATTTGCATATTGAAGGTGGCAGCAAGTTTAGAGTACAATATGATGCATAGTCTACCATCTCATTTGCATACAGACTACCATTTTATACTCTACATCTACGACCTCTCTCATTTACACACGCCTAGCTGGAAGGTGTTCATAAACTAATAAAATAAGCCTCCAAAACACTTACTGCTGTTTATTTTTCTTTTTTTGGTTGCTAAATCATGCAGTTTAAATGAACTAGGAGGAAAATACAAAAATGAAGGATTATTAACAATAGATTATCGGATGCTTTCATCATTGTCATTTATTTTAATGACATTATTGGCTGAATATTGGTTGTAAAATAGAGAGTTTGTAAATGAGAAGTTTGTAAATGCATAGTTTGTATTGAGAAGGTAATCCACCTTTTGCATGAGCTAATACATATTTATGAATTACTATCATCCATACAATAACAAAAGTATTATGCATGCAGACATAGCGAGGGTTATAGTAATTAGACATAAAATACATTGTTTTATTTTCACTAATATTGGCTTATGTGCTACTAAGTTTAATATGGATTAGTTTTACATTGGTCAATATCGTAATGATTATGAACTTGTTTAAATCAAAACCAGTTGGAACAACATGCATGTTGGAGAATGATCCTATTTGTATTTGAGTTTTTCAGTTACAGTGGGTCTTCATGTTGGTTAAACCAATTATTGGAAATTGAAAAATAATCCTACTACTGTATATGTGGCAGAGCCAGACCAAAGGAGGGATAAGTCACAAAGCTAGTTCAGGGGCGGATTTAAGCGGGGTGCGGGCCGGCCCCGGCCTCCCTTTCGGTCAATATTATTAACATTGTCTATAAAATTAAAATATTCTGCAAGAATTGATTCCTTAACACGCGCTTGAGGCGCCATTTCCGGACATCTAAAGACCAAAATTTCCCGGGGAAGCATTCCCCTGGATCCCCCTAAAACTTTGTCTCTCTACCAGTCCCCTTCCTCATCCCCCCCTTTTTTCCAAAGGTCTGCATCGCCCCTGTAGTTTACATAAAGTTTAAACATCCAAGTCTTGTAATACATTAACAATTGTCAGATATATGATCAACAAATCAGGGACATAGCTAGCATGAGACAGATGAAGCGGTCGCCTCATCTGAAATTTTCAATCCAAGACCTGCCCATCATACCCACCCTTCTAACACAGGGACCATGCACCCCCAAGACACCAGTCTCGCATTGTCTGTTTTTCAACTCTGGCTACGGCCCTGCAAATGATAAATAAATTGTAATTTAAAATGATCCTGCTGTCACAACATAATTATCAAATACCATTTTTTCAAAACATACATTTTAAGTGTTCAAATTTGATTGTTCATAACTTTGCAAGTAAACATGGTAATAATCTAATTTTCGTTTTTGCGTGTTAAAGATTAGAGTGTGTATCATATATTATAAATAACGTATTTTTAAATTTTTTGACTTGATCCCACCTGAGGCTTGGCTCTGCCCAGTCTCATCCTACGAGTATTCAGAGTTGTCAATGCAAATTATATGGCAGGTATCGGCCCTTATGAGTCAACTTGATTCTATATGAAATTATGGGAAAGCCAAGTCAATCAAAGAATAAGTTGAAAAGATTGAAAATAGTCTTTTATGATTATTAAAGTACACTTTATTTTCTTTGACATGCAAAAAAGATCAGTTTAATACAATGTTTCCTTGTGAAGTTATAAACAATCAAAGTTTGAAAATTTAGAATGTAGGTTTGGAAAAAATTGCATTTGAAAATTACTTATCGGTTAACTGTATATACCATAACTAAACAGTGTCATTTTGAAGTGCATTTTTTATCACATATCTGAAAAACTTTAATGTAGTATGAAAGTTGAATGTTTAATTTGTATGTTTTTAAATTTAAAAAATGATAACAAATTGAGTTTTTTGTTTCTGCCTATTTTGGAAAACTAGCTTTGCTACTCATCCCTCACTTGCCTTGCCACAATTGCGTCTGAAGTCAATCCAGACATCAAAACCCAACAAAACGTTGTGTCAGGATTCCTATGATATTATTGGAGTTAACTTCCTTAGAAAAATAGAATATTCACAGTTTCATCGCTCATTTGTATTATTAACTAAGGATATTAATTGGTTTTGTTTTAAAGATGTTTATATTCATTGTACATCTGCAAATATCTTTTTTGATATTGTTTAGATAATATTTTTTATCTTGTTGTTAATTATAATCTAAATTATATATTATTCATCTCCAGTATTATCATCATCACTATCATTGTCATCACCATCATTATCCTCTTCCTCTTCATCATCATCATCATCATCATCATCACTATCATCATCATCATCAATGTTATCATCATCATCATCGTTGTCATCATCATCATCATCCTTATCATCAGCATTATAAATATTGTCCTGAGTTTATACACATAGATGATGCATTTTTGTATTTAAAATTTTTTCACTTAGGCTTTGCTTATGAAAATACCATACACATAATTATATTTTTCACTGCACTCAAATGATTTGCCAAACATTTGATGAAAATATAACCATTACCAAAGTTGAACATTTTCCAACCAGCAATTTGTAAAAATACATTTAACAAATTATTCACAACATACAGAATACCCATTTATGATCTTGGATTTATAGGCAAAGGACAGTGGTTTTTAAAGCTTCTAGTGTCAGTGATACCCTTAAGCCTGTTTTCCTGTCAATCGTTTTGTTTCAAAAATGCTAATCTGGAGCAGCGTTTTTAATTCATTTCCAAAAATCATTTTGGACTGCTAAATTTTCCATACTTCTATGCTCTGTGCAACAAAATTTGTATGCCTTCACTATGAACATTAAATTAACACAAAACAAATTGACACTTTTTCAACTGCGTGTTTTATGTAGTAGGTAAGTAATTGTTCAGATACAAGTTACAACTCCCTAAAATTTAAAAGTGAAAAAATGTGCGATTAATTTCTATGCCCAAAACCTGTAAATTAAACACCTCACAATCGTTAACAAAATCATAAAGGTTAGACTCAGTTTAACTTTACTAAACCAAATCAACCCCCTTTTCAGTCAATCCTTTTGAAAATCATCATTTTTGCAGGATTAACAATCGAAAATACAATTTCAATTCGACATGAAAACAGGCTTAAGTTTCATTTATCAATTACATGGCGTAAGGGATATAATCGAATACAGGTCGTTTTGGTCGTGCCTTTGTTTTGGTCATGTTGTTTTACTGTGTGGTTTTATGATATTTTTCAGCTAAAGTATGGTGTAAAACATACTAAAACATTAATATTTCAAAATGGATAACAAAAGGCTAATATTTGTTAATGTTTGAAAAAGTCTCAATAGATCGACTCTGGAATAATACAATTAAATTACATTTGCTTTCTGTTAAAATCTAGACCTACGAAAATCAAAGCGGTTTTACAATTAATTATCAGTAAAGACAGAAAACATCATATTTTTTCATAATAGTTATTAAATAAAAAATATTAGTTTACCAAGTCATTTTGAAGTACTGATTCATGTAGCAAAACAGGCACGACCAAAACGAAACACGATCAAAACGATTTGATACCATATAATCACACCTTCCAAAGTTCCCAATCCTGTTTTACACCATCTGGAATCATTCTCGAGATTCATTTTCCAATTTACCATAAAATTAGCAAAAACAAAATTGCCGAAAATATTGTAGAATTTAAGTTCAGGAATATTTTCAAACATTTACTTCCTCTGCTATTGACAAGCCTGCATTAACAAGCACTTATTAAATGTATTTAAATTGTTTATTTTATTTCATAAATATTTAAGTGATTAATTATTTGAAATGTTGATATGTTATGACTTAATTTGAAAAATCAAGGACACAAATTAACTTGGACTTAAGTACAGTAGTTAACAATATTACATTGTTCATGTACATAATATCATATAACAATTGAAATACACACACAGTATCCACGTGGTTGCATTTCAGACTTCCAATCACAAGGCTCACTCCAGTTGGCTGTTTGTGTTCTTATTTATTTATTTATTTATTTATTACAAATTCGACACAAAAATATAAAAAATAGTTAAAATCAATCAGGAGGTGAAATATGAAATACTTGGCAATAGGCTCTAGTGGCCTTGGCCATAGGCACTAAATATCACTTATTATCATACATAATTGTGTATGGTTGTAAATATGTTTGTATTCTATTGCAGATTTTGAAAACCAAGATATTATCTGGAGGAAGTTTAACAACTTTTCACCCATCTTCAAAGAAACTGCCGTTTAAAGGAATTCCATCTAGAATCCGAATATTGAAGCGCTATCTGCCGTTTAGAGGAATCCCGTCATGAAAATGAATTTTGATGTGTTGAAGACCCTATTAGAAACTCATTTAAAGGTTTCCATCTAGAAAACAAATCTTGATGTGCTTACTATCCTATTAGAAGCTACAATTTAAAGGATCCTATTCCAGAAAAAGAAATCATGTTGCATCGAGGATCCTATTACTGCTGTTTAAAAATCCTGTCTAGAAAACATATACTGTTGAAAATCCTATTAGCAGATTTGCCATTCTTGAAGAAACATGTAAAGTGGATTTTCGTATTAGCAGATTTGTTTTATTCTAAGGAAAACCCATTTGGCGAATAATCATATCCAATGGTTAGACTTCTAAAATGGCATTACAGGATTTTGTAAGTAGATCAGCAATTTATCAAAGGATCTCCAGATTGGATGAGTTTATATAGTGGTTATTCTTTAAAGAAAATGACATTTTCCAGATTTTTCAACCAATTAGAATTCCATTTGTCATTTCAACTCATCAGTTAAAAAATGATTTCCAACTGTTCAGTCAAGAAAATGCAGTTTGCCAGATCTTTTCAACGGGTTACTTTCCTTGAAAGAAGTAAAAATGTTTGGAAAAACATTTTCCTGTTTATAAAATACATTCAATTTTATAAACTCTGTGTATAGATCTATTGTTACGGCTAGATGGTGAACTTCCACAGAATAGATAGCCCAAAGTTCAATTCCATGTAAGTGCCTACTATTTCGGAATCCAACCAATCAAATCGTGTTACGTTCTAAGGCTGTTGCTATGTCGAAATCTTTTATAACAGTTTTTAATTTATCAATAAATGAAAGTAAATTTATTCCAAATCTATAGACATGACAACATACAATATGTGTAACATATGTAAATAATTTGTGTAATAAAATAATGTTAAAAATACAATACTTTTAAAACAGTTATGATTATTTAACTTACATGTTTGTGACGGAGGCTGAGAAATCAAAATAGTAGGCGCCTACATGGACTGCCATTTTTACAGTGTTAAAATCACCATCTAGCCGTAATAATAAATCTATGAGTTATTCTTAACAATTTATGAATTTACATCTATCATAGCACCTTCATTGAGTTTCTTCTGTCGTCTATGTGACACATTTTTAGCCAATTCTGCAAAATATTTCACAAGATTGTAGAAATTTTAACATTCAGGATCTTTAGATTTTGTTCAGTGTTTAAAGACTACTTCAAGTTGTAGTAGTATTCATCAAGTTTTATCGGTATCAGATTGTAGTAGATAATTAGCATTAGCATAATTAGCAAGTGGAGGCTTACAGATATTCAAATCAAGAGGTTGTCAAAGATTTTATTCACTGTTATTTTATTGAATTTGATGTAAAGTTTTAGAACATAATAATTGTTTGTAACACAACATCATAAAATTAACCTACCGTAATACAAATCACACCGTCATTTTAGTATTTTTTTAAAATTAGTATTGTTTTTTTCAATCATATTTTATTATGTAGTGTCAACTACCAATAGTTTTAATTTATTTTACTAATTGTAAATATTAATGTTTTATTTTAAACTTTTTTTAGTGTTTTAACAAATTGTGCACACTCTGTTTTCAATGCTGCCTAAATTTCTCGGTTGACAATATTAGGTCAATTATTTGGTGCTGTATGTATGACGTTGTATCTAACAGTCCGAAAGGTCCACTAATCAACTTCAAGTAAGAAAGTATAATGCATACTCCAAGCAATGAGATACACGCCATC
>JAOTQE010103662.1:0-13720 GCA_025631205.1 Nesometra sesokonis
TTTTCACATATTTTGACAGCAAATGATCCCGAATTCGCAAAAAAATCACTTTTAGCAAAAAAATCCTACAGAAGCCCTTTTTTGAACACAACAGTCTGCACTATAACCTAAAATAATGTTGTTCAATTAATTCAAGGAGTGGCACTGTAGCTGGGTGGTTAACTTCCTTGCCTTACAATCTGAAGGTCCTGGGTTCACACCTGGCTGAACACAGGGTTCTTTCTCACAAGCTAACAGTGCCACTTCCTAAGCCTCATAATGAGACTTTTTTATTTCGTGTCACATCCAACAGCAAGTTAACTCGCCACTTAAAGGATGAGAACTATGCCATGCTTTAAACCAAGTCTCATTATGAGGCTTAGGGAGTGGCGTTGTTAAGTCGTGGGAACCAACCTAACATTAAGCCAGGTATAACCCAGGACCACGGGATTGGAAGGCAAGCATGCTAACCACCAAGCTACAGCACCACTCCTGGTTTAGAAAGCATGACATAGTTCTCATCCTGTAAGTGGCGAGAAACCTAACTGTTGGATTGACATGAAATGATGATCTGTTGTTTTTGCAGAATGTTGACTTATGTTTTACGCATTGCATGTTTGCCAAATCAATGAATGCATGATAAGGATGGGCAGTTATTTCACATTCTTACCTGTTCACTATCATCTTCTGCCAAACCCGGTAGAGAGTTTCCAGCGGAATTTGCCGGGTGTGTCTCCACTACCGGCTCCTCCTGCGGATCCGGTGATTTAGTATCACTCTCTCCAAAGCTGCGACGGCGGATTTTCTTCTCTCCGAACGGCCTACGCGTACGCTTCGGTAACACTTTGTTCATACTTTCAATTAAGTTTGGACTTAAAACAACACTTTCATCGGTTTCATTAGGTTTACTATTAACATCGACTGTGAGTTTTGGTTTAACTAACTCTTCTTGAGACGTAGGAGGTGATTCAGTTTTGTATCGTTCCTGTAGTTCCCGTAAACGATTTTTACGCATGTTGAAATTTTCATCTGGGCTTGCGTTCGTAAATGACAAAGGCTCTGGAGATGCACGAGGTGGTTTAGGGTGAATTCTGTCTGGTGATGTTACCTTTGATGGACGTGAAGATAAAGAAATTCCATCTTTGTCATCAGGAGCATCATTATGTAATTTATTTTTTGTTTCTATACCAGTCCTATTTAATTCAATGTCTTTATCGCTAACTCTTAGATTTGTGTCGGGTAAAATGCGTTTGAAGGAAGGTGTTGGAGGTTTAGTAACCATTGATACATCCAGATCAATATCACTAGATTTGGATGGTGTAGAGGTATTACGGTGGCCTTTGTCATTTTCAACTGTGAACTCAAATGCAGAGGAAGATAAATCAACATCGGGCGTTTTATCTACAGGATCAAGTTTTCCATTAATTTCATGTGGGTATAGTTCAATGTGAGTGGATTTAATGTCACCATTCGGTGTTTTTTCATCAAAGTCACTGTTGCTCCTTGCCGGACTACGTGAATTTGAATTGTTGCCATTTAATTCTCTCAAGTTGTTATTTTCAAATGTTAAAGAGGATTTAAATTTTGCATCTAATGATACTGTGTTGGAATTTTCGGTGGTGCCATTTTTTTGTTCAACCTTATCATCGTCGACATCATCATCTTCTTCTATAATGGTTGATCGACTTGTTTCTTCCCACGCACTCATCATGTCATCGAGGAGTGATGAGCCAAAATCAAAATCCTGAAAATGAAAAACAATTATTCATCAACAAAAAACAAGGTGGGTGGCATGCAGGTCCCCCACCACAAAACACACTTTTAGTGCTACTGCAATAGTGAGATAGGACAGTTTCTGTAGTAATGTATGGTGTGATTTAAGGTCATCAGTTTGTTTTCAACTTAACATGTTCACAAGATGTGCAGCCAAAGGCATACTAGATGGAGTATCATAAGTCAATACCATTTGTCTTCTTAATCATATTAAGCCACTGTGCAAAAATAAACTTAAATGGATAAAAACTGTTAAGATATAACGTTCACAAGATATGAAGCCAAAATATTAAATATGACTGGGAGCAGCCAAACTGGATTGTGTGGAATGGCACATATCAATTCCATACATCCTCTCAAAAACCTAAAGTCACTGTGGAAAAGGGAACTTGATTGGATAACAACTGCTCAAGACTGCTCAAGGGACAGACGGACAGACAGACTGACAGACATACGGCTAGCATTTCCAAGTCCCTCCACCCCTCCACCACATTTGTGGTGGGAACAAAAACTGAAATTTTTCTGTTGGTGATAAGGCAGTATACAAAGGGACAATCCCCTACTCTTTTCAAAATGTGTACTGAGTTCTTTAATGTACACAATGAGCCAAGTTGTAGTACCAAGGACTGTAATTGTTGTTATTGTAATTTGACCATCTATGATGTGCACTACGCACAAACTACTACTAGTTTAGCTGACAGAGTTACGTTTCCCTTTGTAGCATTCTGGTTCTCAACAAATGACTGAAAACAGTCTCACTTAAATCCACCGTCTTTTTAAATTGTTTTTATATATAAATTATTTTTTGATGTTTGATTTCAAAATTAGACATTAAGATGACTGTGTTAATAACATTATTTAATTTAATTAATGATTGACCGATTAAAAATTAAGGAGCTTATTATAATAAATAAGAATAACTGAGTTAATATACCTTCATTATGCAAATTAAATGATGGGAACATCTAACTATATTTAAGTTTACTAGCCACAGTACCTGTCTCATAGATTAACATTGTAGAATTGCTGTCTCATGTAGGCGCCTACTATTTTGATTTCGCCAAGCTACATCAAAAACATGCAAGTTAAATAATAATAACTGTTTTACAATTATTGTATATTTAACATTCTTTTGTTATACAAATTATTTACATACATCACATATATTTTATGTTGTTAATGTCTTCAAATTTGGATTAAATTTACTTTCATTTATGGATAAATTTGAGACTTTTGTGAAAGATTGAGCGTGCGCAATTTCGACATAGCAACAGCATTAGAACGTAACACGATTTGATTGGTGGGATTCAGGAATAGTAGGCACTTACATGGAACTGCACTTTGGGCTATGTATTCTGTGGAAGTTCACCATCTAGCCTTAAATAATACATCTATGAGCTGTCTTCATCAGGTGCAGGCAGAAAAGCATTCCCAACACTGCAAATGCTGGAGGCATTGCCAAGATGGATGACACACTCTATGTTAATTTAGTTTAGGGTAGTAGTACAGTGTCTGTTATTGGTCTAAGAAATGAAATTCCAACCAATGTGACCAATGACATTTTGTTTTAGATCAATTTTTTCGATTTTGTAAAATGCATATAAGATGCGTAAACGTGCAAAATTGGTGGTATGGAATGTTGTATTTAAATAAGCATGCAAATTATTGTAGTTAGCAAGTTTTTTACCAGCACTTACCATTCCAAACTGTTAAAGCATCCCACAGCAATGGTTATAAAAGCAAAAAAAAATATCATTTTGTGTTAAAATATTATTTAATATATAAAGTGAAATTATATAAATTATATAGAGCTATATATATCATCAGTTTAGCATGCGGATTATTGAGCAGTACGTTCTAGTTCAATTAAAAATGTCTTTATTTTACTGCTCCAAGTAACAGTACTTCAAATCCACAATTCACTTCTTAACTTTTGGATCTGGAATGTCGACTTTCCAAAAAAATGTAAGGTGTCACCACAAAGTGAGTTGTGTTGTACAAAAACCCAAAATTGAGTTATTGTCATATTTGGATAGAAGAGATTATAAGCTTTTTATTGGTTTTTAAATGAGGTTCATAGCTTCAGTACAACCAAAGAAAAATCACTTTAAAGCATTGGTGTATGAAAACACACTTTGGAGAAAATCAACTTTAAAGATAGACAACTGTTGACATGCTGTATGTTTTCCATTGATTTTGAAAAACAGTCTTTACAAAATGAAGTTCAAAAACATGTAAATAAACATAAACAGGAAGTTTCAATAAAATTTTAAATAAAATTTAATTACTAAACTTAACAAAACAACAGGAATCTTATTTTTGTAAAATTATGACTTTCTGTTTATTTTTATGAATATCTCAAAATGACCTGCCAACAGACACGACTCATTTTGTCATGACACCTCACAAATGTGATGATATATAATTTACCACGGTCATGCACCAAATCCTAGATTTTTCAAGTTTGAACATGAGGTTAGTAAAATAATTGCACTGATACACAGTAGATTATAATTGCACTCTCTTAAACATTAATTGATAATATAGCATAAGGCTGATAAAATAAAATATTAGCTGATCATTTTTCTTTTTCAAGTGATAAGTTAATAAATTTTTCTATCTGCCCTATTCCAATGATTATACAATATCTGTCATTTATTTTTAATAATGATAATAAGCATACAAAAATATAAATAGCACAAAAAACAATATAAATTTATATAATATAGTTATTTTTATATGATATAACATAGGAGGTTTGTTAGGACTATGCAACTAAATATATTAAACTGTGTTTAGCAGCTCCACTTCCTATTCTACAAGCAAATTTATGAATAACGTGTGTATTTCAATAGTTAAAATTAAAGTGTAAAAATTAATTTCACCATTAAGCTGCATAATTATATAGGGTGTTGCGTGCTGCACATAATGTACTTACCGTTAAACCATCACCAGAAGACAGAAGACTATCATCGGCTACCGAGTTGTAACCATTACTAGGTGAAGTAGGTGGAGAGATGCGTATATCAACATCTGTTGTGACGCCACTGTCACCATGGGAATGATCCGATTGGCCAGAACTTGTATATGAGATACCAGTTAAACTCTGTCCACTTGTGTCCGAGAAGTCTGTACGCATACTGACATCGGGATGGTCAGAAGATTGAGGTGAATGTAGCTTTATGTTATCTACTGAGCTTGTTGCCGAGGATCGCTCACTTGGGTGCGAGATGTCAATGACATCAGGGCGACGCAAAGGTGGGACGGGGGTTTCTGATCCAAAGGCGGGACAAGACTTGATGCTAGATGTATCCAGTTGACTGTTCTGGATTGGTAAGAGATGACTATAACAAAATGAGAGATATATGAAAGTTTGCTTGACCTGTGTTGTGAAAACACTAACCTGAATTCTTGAGACTTAGCATAAAACTGGCGGTAGCTGGGTTGTCAGGACACCAGTAAAATTAGGTTTAGGCCACATAAAAATAATTATTAGTTAATCACAATACCGTAGCATAAAAATTGATGAGGGCGGGAGTTTTTTTTTTAACCGACCCTCCAAGGTATAGTGATCTTGCCATGGGGTACTCTAGATTACCCATCATTGTTTTAGACTCACGCAAATAGGACATAGATACCAGTGAACCACCCTGCAGTGAATATTGATCATTGTAAGCATATTCATAGTTGTGTACATCATTGTAAGCTTGAAAATCAATCATTATTAATTTAAGTTAAGAAAATCCAAAGCATTTCAAGTGAATATAACAGAAAAAATAGTAAAAGGAGAAAAAAAAAAGGATAAAAAGAAATTTGGACGTCTCCAAAAGTATTAATTTTTAATAATAATATTTTTTATGGGCCTTAAATCCTGGTAAGGTTGGCACTAAGCTCACTCAAATGTACACAAGTACTGGTTGAAAACAATTAGAGAGGTAAAATGCAATGTGGTAATTAACTGGGCTCCTACCACACAATGCCAAAGCATTATACAATGGGCTCATTCCCATTTGTTTAGTATCGAATATGAGACCTTAATCAACTGTAGCATGCAAGTAGCAATTAATGTTGACATACATAATATGCAAATGCACATAAGAGGTGACAAAAATAGACATTTAGGGAGCTTAGAGTTATTATGTTCACCGTCTATTTCTAGATTGTTCACCAAGAACATTCAACAAATCCCATTAAAACACAAAGTCCTCCCTAAATTAACATAAAGATATTTTAAACCAATTAATGAGAATAATGTCATTTTTCACAAGGTAAACCCTATCACTTTCTTCAATGGTCAGTAGGATATTTGTTGTTTCACTGTCCTTGGATTCACTCCAGTGCAATGAAGTGTTTGTAGTCCTCAACCACTCATAGCGTGGTAATCCAACGTTAGTTTATCAAGGGCTGTTCGACCTAATATACACCCTACTTGTTACAGTCCCATGAAATCATGATCCATCCATGATAAACAAATTCCAGTAAAGTCCAGAGGAATAACAATCCTATATCCAAAATTGGGAACCAATATCAGAATAGGGTTTATATTTTCTATATTTATATTCATATTTTATATAACTACATTCCTTTTCCACACTTAACCCAACTTCTAACTTACTATTTAGAGTCCAAGAAAGCCATGTCTCCAAAAACATCGCCTTCTCCAACGCCGATGTGAACACGGTGCTCAAAATCATTTTGCGGTAAGCTGATGTCTTCAGGCCTTAGACTTCGACTACAAATAAAACAATATGGTAATATTATACTTATCAGTCAACTCTACCAAAACCAAAAACTCTATGGTTTGGACCATTCGTCTGATACAGTTGAACCTCCCTGTGCGGACACCTCTCATAAGCGGACACCTCCCATAACGGACACTAATTCAAAGACCTGTTTGTTCTTCCTATCTAATCAGTGCATTTGGTAGCTCCCGTAAGTGGACACCTCCCGTAAGCGGACACGGACACTTTTTGTCTTCAAATTTAGGTATTTTGTATGTTAATTTACTTCCCATAAGTGGAAATCCCGGACAATTTAATGATTTTGCTGTACAACAAATACAAATTTCTGTACAAAATCGTCCCTATTCTGTAATGGCTGAAAATTATGTTATGTTATGTTAATTATTCAAGGGGACATTTGTGTTGAGAAGGCCATGAAATATGAGACAAAAGGACGTATACAACAATTTACGACTTTGGCCCTCTATCGGCCATAATTTTTCTAAGCGGACACCTCCCGTAAGCAGACACACATTCTAGACCCGAGGGTGTCCGCTTACGTGAGGTTCAACTGTATACCAAAAAGTTCAATTTACATAGAAAATCAGTCGCCTGTAGAGACCATGGTTTCTATTGAAACATAGAGGTTAATTTCGTTGAGTTTGGAAATTCCTTTGTAAGATTTTTTGTGGTATTTAAAATATGCATAACAGAACCTGTCAGCTTGGCTTGTTGAAATGCAGAAACGAGGTTGTTTGCTTGCCGAAACAGAACCCTCTGTTAGTTGACAGTTGTTAGTAGACAGGCCAGGATTTTACCACAGGAAAAGAATTTGTCACATGACTGAAAAATCTATTAATAATTTGGTATTTACTATTATCTAAATGTATTAAAAAGAAACAAACTAGGACACAACTAGATTACCAAAACTACATGAATGCTAAGATTCATAACCATCAGCTGTTTGGAAAGTCACGTTTTATTGTTTACAAACTATAGTCACGTGAGAATAACAGAGTCATACACACTATAACCTTGGAACAACTGGAAAGGTTCCTATTTTGTTAAATAGGAAAAACAGGAATCAATTTTGGGATTGACTGAACACAATACTTAATCAGTTTTGAATATTTTTCTTTCACCTTTGTTGAGGAGAACCTAAATAACTCCAAAGTCTTATTAAAACAAAAAAAGATGCCAGGTTACATTATTTCTAGAGAATTTATGTTTTCATTTACAATTTTTTTTAATTTAAATACAACTACTAAACTAAGGGGTGTGTAAATAAGAAATTCAACAGTAAAGTATATTCTGCATTGCTTCTTAAAGTTGGAATAACAATATTATTGAAGCTGGAAAGCATTTCCAGGTTTAGGAAGACAGTTATCTTAAATTAACAATATTTAATTAGTTACAAAGATACAGAATACTTGTTATGTTGAGTGAAAATGATCAATATCGCTGCTATATCAATTTCTTAATCTTTTAATCTTTGTAACTAGATAAACCGTAAGAAAGATATACTTTACTTGATTTATATCTAACAAAATCTTGATACTTAATCGTTATTAGGACTTCCATTACAGTGAAAGTGTAAGCTAGGTTGAGCCATAATTAAATAAAGTTAAAGATACCTAAATAGATTTAAATAAACCTTATGTAAAGCGAATAGGGATAATATGCAATGCATGCTATATTGTGTTTTCTGAACTCTAATGAAAACATGAGCTCTAATTCTACAAATCTGATTTATCAGGTAATAATTATATCACTTCAACTTTCAAGAGAAGTTCTAAGTGAACTTGTTTCACTAATCAATTCAATAGAAATCTTTATCTTTACTATAGTATAAATTTTTAAAATAGTTTATAGAGGGTACTTTTTTATCATCCAAGCAATGCCAGACTTTCAAATGTGGGAGGCTATGTGGTACGCCGAATGTGGGGCCCTATTAGCCAATTGACACGTCAATTAGTCAACATGTGAAGCATCAAAAAGGCTGCAGTTATAAGGTGATGTATGGATGAATTGTACTTGCAGGTTATATTTAAGGTTTGCCGAATGGGGTGGTGGGAGGGCTACGTAATTCGGCCTATTAAAAGACAGCTGATGCATAAAGTTTGGACATTGGCATAAATCCTAAGTCAATTTTCCCAGCTTCATTTGAAGTCGTAAGCATGCAGCTTATAACATACTCATAGAAATGTTTTCTCATTAAAAGCAAGAAAACAAGCTAGTTTTCGAAAATGGTCAAAATTTGTGGGAGGAAACTAAAGTATAGGGCCATGGGAAAGAGGACCACCTCAAAGACCCTAAATCCAGTGCTGCATCCAAGCTATCAAGCAAACAAGAACTTGTTTCAAAGTTCCTATTATCTGAGCTGTTGAACTTACGATAACTTGTTTAACTATTCAATCCCCATCATAACTATTGAGCCTACAAAATCTTGCATTAATATTATATTGTTTATTCTTACCTTCTTCGTTTCTTTTGACCCCCTTTACCAGTGTGTCGTCTTTGAACTTTAGACTTTGGCGTTTCCGGAACCTTTGATTCCACTGTAGTCATGTTTACTGGATGAAAGAGTCCTATCTTTCCATTGCGATTTAAGGCGCCTTTCCAATAACCAATAACGTGTGACCTAGGATAAAGACAAAAAATAATTAAGGTAAAACGGTAAATTGTTTCTGTGCTGGCTCACTCTTTTTTTGCTTACAAAAATAATATGACATGTTGAAGTGCAAGAGTTGTAAATACAGATTCAAATGGGTGGCAGCGTACGAACGCTTCTCTCTACAGTTGTTCGAGAACGGTGTTCTCTTGGAAACCTGGTCACGTATAATGAAAATAAAATCAGAGTACAAGAAGTCTGTGACAATTACTTTCAAAAGTGGAGCTAATTGTAGCCTCTATTAATTAATTGTTCTTTCGGCTGGCATTCTTTAGACCGCAAGTGTAAACACGATAGATCGGGCCATATTTTTATGCAATCCTGGGCCAGGCCATGGCCCAATCGTAAGTGAAAATGGGGTTTAAGTCCTTAGTATTAGTAACCACACTATAAAACATTTGACTTACTGTTTCTTCAAGACCGAGATGACGTCTCCAGCATTGTATGAAAGCTGTTCTGATTTTTCTGCTGTAAAAGCCGATATTGCCTGGAACTGCATCGGGCGAGCCTTGCTGAGGTCTTCACCAACCTGTGCAAATGTTGGACGTTTGTGTGGTTCATGCTCCCAGCATCTCATCATTATGTCATATATTTCTTGTGAACAGCAGTCTGGAATCTCGAGACGTTGGAAGTTTGGTTTATCAATGGCTTCTAAAATCTGAGAAAGCACATAATAGAGTTTTTTTAATAAGTAAAATAATAATTACGGTGAATATTTATGCTTCAGTATCCATCTGGAAGATGCTCATTGTGCTGTGGACTAGATGTTACATATTCTTATGACTTTTTACTCCCCTAAGTGTCATGTCATGCAGGAAGTACTGAGTTGTACTCGCACTATTTCATCTGTCCACGACAGGGGTCATGTATGAACCAGTACACCAGGGTAACCCCAATTCGACTGAAACAATGTACTGGGTTCTTTAAGTTGCACATAAGCTGTTTGTGTACACTGAGCCTATGGGTTAAATTCCTTATCCAAGAGATGTGTTCCACTACCAGAACCATGGTGGAGCAGGTGACTTGTTCCACCACCAGAACCATGGTGTGAGCAGGCCTCAAACCCATGCTGTTTTTGCTATGGTTTACGATTCCCCTGCCTTAACTGCTCAGCCAAACAACTCGCCAATATTTGCTAGGCTTCAAAGCATTTCGCATTATTACCCCCCCCCCCCCCACAGTTATTAGAACAAATGACAATACAATACACATGAAATCTGAATTTAACAGTAACCAGTATTGATTGATTTATCTATGGAGTACATAGCAGCTCCATTTCAAGACATTACAAAATGTTTCAGCTATAATTAGCAAAGCCATAACTCTACCTATGGACTATGAATACTTGGTATTGTTTTAAGGTTTCACACATAGTACACATTCCCACTTTCTAGACTATTTGCACTTTCGGTTCAGAGGAAGATCGAAGTATTTTGATTGAAACATTGCAAGGCTCAACAGTTCTTTAAAGAACTAAAAAAATGGTAGCAGTTGGCGAAGCGGTGACGTTTCGGACTTCCAATTACAAGGTTGGTGGTTCGACAATCACATTGGTCAGCTGTTTGTGTTCATAGGCAAGACACTTTATTCACGTTGACTCTCTCCACCCAAGAGTATAAATGGGTACCTGGCAGGTACAAATGCCATATGCGCTGAATACAGCTGCAACATTGTGGAATGGATTGCATTTCATAGGAGTTTGTTTCAATGACTGGAGGTAACAATTGTGAAGTGCTTAGAGGCTTTGGCAATAAGCGCTATTTAAATGTGTTATAACAATATTTATTAAATTTGGTAATTCTACTTCACATTTCAACATTAATACTTTATGGTGGAAAGAGGTAACATGGTTACAACATAAATTTAATCAAACATGAATTTATAAGTACAGCAAAAGTAATATTGATTTAAAATCATTAACACCAACTTTAAACTAACCTGGTGACCGTTAAAAGCAGCCCATGGTTGGAATCCATAGGATAACATTTCCCATAGGGTGACACCAAATCCCCAGACATCACTTGCAGGTGTGAACTTCAGCATGTTGATAGCTTCAGGAGGCAGCCTACACAAAATACAAATTAAACAATTGATTTTAAGTGTAAATATTAGTAATTTATTTATAAATACATTAATTAAAACTAAACTGTATCCTATAAACATAATTATATAATCAGGGCTCCCAAGTCTCCAGGATTAGCCTGAAGTCTCCAGGAATTTTGCATCATCTCCCTTGCTCCAGGAAATACACAATTTTCTCCAGGAATTTGAATTTTGCATGATTATCTCCAGGAATTTTAACAAATTAGCAATATAAACAAACGAATCTGTAGTATTTTCTATTTATTTAGACACTAAATGGTATTTTAAAGGTTCGTTTGTCAGTAATTGTATCAAAAATAAGAGTAAACACCTTTTCATTTGTAATGATCAAAGCGTTGTTGTTCAAATAATTTCACCTTTAGATGTTAATATAGTACCCCAAAACAGTTACGAATGCTGGTCGACAAAATCTCCAGGATTTCTGGTTTTCTAACTTGGGAGCTCTGTATAAATGAACACTATCTACAGTACCATAAGTTTAATTTACTAAGCTGTAAATAGGTGTGTTATGTTAAGGCTCACAGCTAAGTACAGCTGCATAATTTTTTTTTAACTAAACACAAGAAAGTGGAATAGAGTTAGCAACCAGTGTTATCTATGCCATAATCGCACTGAATTAAAAAAAACCAGCAGATTATACCAACACCATAGGTAAAATTTGGAAGGTTAAATTTTGCTACTGTTCACACTTATTACTTGATGCATTTAATTTTACAATAAGCTTGATTAAATTGACATTTTATCAAAAATCACAACTCTTGAGTGATTGCCAATTGACCAATAAGGGCCATTTGGTAATATAACTTGGGAAGTTTACAATTGTCACGCTGTTCGCATTTGACTTTCCTACCTGAGTATTTACTAAAGGTTATTGTATTTACTAACTACATCAAATAATAAGTTTAAACAGTAGAAAAAACTAACCTGAGTTTTCCTAAGCAAACAGGAATCTGTTACGCCAACTGCATAGCTTGGGAAAGTTGCCTGTCATAGAAATTTCCTAGGCGTTTGCATTGGACTTTTGGTTTAGTAAACCAGTGGGTTGGCTAGTTAAAAAAGTCTATGGCAATTGAGGCTTACAAAAACAGGATTTGTAGAGGATTTAGTAACAACTGTGCTATACCTGATAACTTCTTGGGAGCCCAATACAATGTCAAAAGTGGGTCTTCATGCAGGAGACTATGTATTATGTGTAAAATTTTGAAGGTATACAGTGACCTAAGGCCTCTTATACCTGAACAAACCTGTCATCATCTGCATTGATAAGAAAAATCCACCTGATTACTCAAAACAAAGTAATAGGCAGAAATTGTGAATTTTCGTCAGAGCTAGTTAAACAAATTGCTGTGTGTGAACACTGAACATTAGATTGTGAATTAACTTAAAACTTGCGTTAGTTTCGCAAAACGTTCAACTGACAGGAGCACTTCTAACTTAAGAGTTTTAAGAATAGTCCAGTCAATTTGAAGGTTGACCTCACACTAATTGTAATAGAAGGTTTTTCATGTGGAAACGATAGAGAAATATATCAAAAACCACGTATCAACAATCTTAAGAAATAAATTTGGCGGAACATGCCTAATTATGCAAATTTATGCAAATTAGCCTGAAATTTCGAACATTTTATATCTCCGTAACTAGTAGGGCTAGAAAAGCACTTTTGGTCTCAAATTACTCAGAACATCAATGTTTATATTCAATCTAATGGAACTTTTCGACCAAAAATGACCGGAAATCACCAATTTGACCTTTGACCTGTAAAAATTGAGCGTTCAAGGCAATACTGTATCTCCGTTATTATTAGGGCTATGAAAGCGAATTTGGTCTCAAACTTCTCAGAATATCAATGTTTATATTCACTCTAATGAAACTTTTTAACGAAAAATGACCTGAAACCACCTATTTGACCTTTGACCCATAATAATTTGAATATTCAAGAAAATTACATATATCTGTATCTATTAGGGTTAGGGAACCAAATTTGGTCTTAAATTACTCAGAACATAAATGTTTATATTCACTCTAATGGAACTTTTTGACAAAGAATGACCGGAAACCACCAATTTGACCTTTGACCCGTAAAAATTGAGCATTTAAGGCTATACCGTATCTCCGTTGTTATTAGGGCTAGGAAAGCAAATTTGGTCTCAAACTTCTCAGAATATCAATATTTATATTTACTCTAATGGAACTTTTTGACGAAAAATGAACAGAAACCACCTATTTGACCTTTAACCCATAATAATTTGAATATTCAAGGCATTTACATATCTTCGTAACTAGTAGGGCTAGGAAAGCAAATTTTGCCTAAAATTACTCGGAACATGTTTATATTCACTCTAATGGAACTTTTTTTACCAAAAATGACCGGACAACACCTATTTCATCTTTGACCCGTATAAATTAGTGCTAGGAAAGCAAATTTGGTCTCAAACTTCTCAGAATATCAATGTTTATATTCACTCTAATGGAA
>JAOTQE010103673.1:0-38591 GCA_025631205.1 Nesometra sesokonis
GTGGATCCTGGATCCGCCCCTGCTCACAATAAAAAGAAAAAACTGTACACTTTTTTATTGTGCTGTTATCTTAATTAAGACCCTTTGATTCTGTCATTAAAGACTTTAATTTCAGTAACTTCCCGTTCTATGAAAGTTTGAGAAGACATCCTTATGTTGAATTGAATTTTTTATTTCTAACACAAATTATTCCACATATTTCTTCTTCTACTTTATATATAAAATACAGAGGCTGTGTGCAGTGAAAATATTTTAAAAAGAATTATTTTTCATGCCCCTGGTAATACCAGGAACACGCAGTTCAATGACGTCTGATTAACCCCAGTAATACCAGAGGCATGCAGTAAGAGGGTTAATGGATTGATCTATTATTGTGTCAACAAATAAAGGGATGAATAAGCATAAAGCTGAAATTCAAGATAATTAATAAGAGGAATGGTTTCACTATCTTTAAATGTAGAGAAATATTTTAAGGATGTTTTACAATCACCAATTAATGAGCGTGTATTTTATTATGTTTAAACTTAAAGTGGTATTCTTTTTAAAATTATATTATGTCGAAAATACATTTTACTACATTTTATAAAATTTATAAATATAATAATGATCTGCTATATTTTTGTCATTTTATTACTTCTAAATATTAAGAAATTGCGAAATAACAGAATCTGATAAGATGAATCTTATTTGCTTCGCTTTTGTTAGGTCTAAATCTAGTAACCACCGGAGAGCTAATGTGTGATTTGCGTACTGCATGCAAAAACAACGGTTTCTATGGAGACAGTTGCATGGATGACATCCCCGCCGATACGATCTACAGCCTAATACCTAGAAACAAGAAACTATCAAGATATTGTTTAGGCCTAGCCCTACAGAGTTCAATTAATTTTCTGATTTTTTCTATTTGAGAAATACACAGGTAACTAACCCATGCTTATTATTCTAGAAATAATTAACAGGTAAATTTTCAAACAACTATTTTTTTTTTTTATTTTGGAGATTTTGGAAGGAATCGGCCATTGAAGGATGAATATTTGTTTAGATAAGTCTAAAAGTAGGACAATTACTAATCAATGAATGGCTTCTCAATCTTTAAATTAAGGTTAAGTACGATGGTATGGCTTCATATTGTATTTTCACCAATAAATAAGTGACCATGTCAAAATTGTATATTGCTAGTAAGTCTACTGCAGTTACTGCAGTAATCTATTGCTATTAAGTCTACTACAGTTACTGCAGTAATCTATTGCTATTAAGTCTACTACAGTTACTGTAGTAATCTATTGCTATTAAGTCTACTACAGTTACTGCAGTAATCTATTACACTTAAGTCTACTACAGTTACTGTAGTAATCTATTGCTATTAAGTCTACTGCAGTAACTGCAGTAATCTATTGCTATTAAGTCTACTGCAGTTACTGCAGTAATCTATTGCTACTAAGTCTACTGCAGTAACTGCAGTAATCTAGTGCTATTATGTTTTTACACAAGGTTACAACTTGAATTACAGTTGAACCTCCCATAAGTGGACACCCTTGGGTCCGGGAAAAGTGTCCACTTACGGGAGGTGTCCGCTTATGAGAATTTTGGCCGATATAGAGAGCCGAAGTTGTAAAATTATGTATATGTCCTTATGTCTCACATTTCACGGCATCCTCAACAAAAATGGCCTCTTAAATATCTAGACACCGCATTCTATATTTATTAAATATGGTTTTTATCATTTTTCAGATTGGTTCAGTATAAGGACGATTTTGTACAGAAATTTGTATTCGTTGTAGAGAAAAATCACTAAATTTCCTGGGATGTCCGCTTATGGGAGGTAAATTAACATGCAAAAATCTACATTTTAAGACAAAATGTGTCCGCGTCTGCTTATAGGAAGTGTCTGATTACAGAAGGTACCAAATGCACTGATTAGATAGGAAGAACCAACGGGTCTTTCAATTAGGGTCCGACTATCTGATTAACTAATAGACTAATTAACTTAAAGATAAGATAAGATATACTTTTTTGAATCCAAAAAGGAAACTTGCTTTAGGTCAGTATCACAGATACAGTACATACATGACACTGTTAAGATACAATTGCACTAAACATAAAAATACTAAACATTATTTGAAACGAAAATACTATTTGGTACAAAAGAGCTACGATAGTGTGAGGTTCTGATACGAGGTGCTCTCAAACGTCTGCCCGACGGAAGGTAAACATAACAGTGGTGTATGGGATGAGAATCATCATTAACAATCTTATTAGTGGCCTTATTAACAGCTAGATTATAAATACCATTGAGATCCTGAGTAATAATGTTTAATTTACTGGACTGATTAACAATACGTTTAAGTTTTTGGAGATCCTTCTTGGAGGCAGAGCCATACCAAGCAATAATACAGAAAGCGATAGCAGATTCAATAACAGAACGGTAAAAAAGGGATATAATGTTGGAGTTAACTTTAAAGTTATTCAAGATACTTACTTGTGGTTTCATTCTTGGATTCCATCTGATGTAGTAAGAGGTCCATAATTCTATACGTCGCATACTAGCTACAGGGAAGAGCACATGTTGGTGTAGATATGATGCATAGAGTGGGTTCTTGTACTCATCAGGGGTACTGTTGATGTGTGACCATAATGACACTGTTTTTGTCTTAACCTCCTAAAATAAACAAAAAGACAAATATTATCAGAATATTACATAATTAAATAAACGTTTATATACAGTATAGGGAAAAATATGTACTGTAAAGAATCAAATAATACTACACCAAACATCCAACATTTTTTCCCCAAGTGACGCTCTTGAATACAGAGTACAAATTAATACGTGTGTAAAGGAATACTATGATAAAAGGGTTATGGATACAACTTATGTAGTGTTTAAATGAAATAATACTTGTTGACAATTCTTATTTATGATTATATATGCAGAATTATCTGAGATTGGTAATAGGGAAAAGAGCATGAAAGGTTTTAAAATATATGTGGAAGAGGCAAGCCAAATGAGGCATAACAAGCAAAGCCATGGGAGAAATAAAAATTGTTATTTTTTCAAATTTTGTTTTATTTGAAAAACGTACAGTTAAAGATTTAACTTCCATACTACATTAAAAAAGTCCAGATACATGATCAAAAATGCATTTTAAAATGAGCCTGCTTAGTAAATGTATACTGATAAGCAATTTTTAAAGGCAGTTTCTCAAAACTTACATTTTAAATGTTTGAAATTTTCATAAGGAAATATCGCATGAAACCGATTTTGTTTTGTATGTGAAAGATAATAATATGTAGTTCCATAATCTATAAAAAACTTTTTCAATTTTTCGACTTATGCTTAATCTGGCTTGTGTCTGCCACAAATATTTATAATAGATAATCAGAAAATACTTAATTAATAAAAAATTAATTTTAATGATGGAACGTTACCTCTTTTACTCGTTCTCGTTCACAGTTGAATAAGAATGTTCCAAACAGGCAGCTGTACAGGTGATCCAGAATGGTTATTAGAAGACTCTCATTAAATTCAAATGCATTTGGAAACTGTCAAAATAAAAAAAGATAATGTAATGTAGTTGGATTTATATAGCACCTTATACAGTAGAGTCTCAAGGCGCTGTGGACCAGATGTTACACATTCATGACTACAGTTGAACCACCTGTAAGCGGACACCCTCGGGTCCGGGAATAGTGTCCGCTCTCGGGAGGTGTCCGCTTAAGAAAATTTCGGCCGATAGAGGGCCAAAGTTGTAAAATTATGTATACGTCCTTATATCTCTTATTTCACATCCTTCTCAACACAAGTGGCCTCTCAAATTCCTATTCCTATTCCTAGTTTTATATTTTATTAAATATTGTTAATCATTTTTAAGATTGGTTCAGTAATATAATTCTCACTCATTACAGTATAAAGACGATTTTGTACATAAATTTGTATTCATTACACCGAAAAATCACAAAAATTTTCCGAGATGTCTGCTTATGAGAGGTAAGATAACATACACAAAATCTAAATTTTAAGACAAAAAGTGTCTGCTTACGGGAGTTGTCCGCTTACGAGAGGTATCAAATGTATAAAAATTATTTATAAAAATTATTCAATTTGTATCATTATTTATAAAGATTAAAATAACCATAGATATAAGCACACGTTCACTGTATTATACTTTAGTACTAGTAACAGTAATATTAATATCAAAAAAATAATAGTAATAGTAATAATACAACCAGAATGCATTTCCTAATTCCATTTGGATTACTACTTAGGGGAAGTCACTGGTGTCGATTTTAAAATTTATAATTTCACAATGAGTTGCAACTATACAACTTCCCTTTGAAAAAAATAAGTCTGTTAACATGGTAGATAATGGTAGTTAACAGGGTTAATCCCATTAAAACTACACATACACCAGCCTTGCTACCTATCTACTACATAAACACATTATTATCCCATTATAACAAAAACTCATAAATCCTAGCTTCCCTGTCAAGGGAGACTACCAAGGAAATGGTCAGCAATGCCCTACAAGTACATAGGAAAATATAGCCAGTAATAGACCTCAGACAAATTAGAACTAAAATCATTAAAAAGACAATTACTTGTTGACCTAAGGGTATCAATAAAATCAACAATTAAACTACCTCGCCCCTAGGTAATTCTCTGTGGTTCTAGGTAGATCTTCCTTATAATTTAACATGGTAGATCTACCGGGTTGGAGGGTTTATTTTTTCAAAGGGTTTCTTTACATCTCAGAGTCCATTATGCCTTGCATTATGCAGCTTATGCCATGAATCTGACCATACTCAAAGCTTTCTGAATTGGTCTATACCTGTCTGGTTATCTGCCAAACACAGTCTATAAATTGCAAGAACACTGGTGACCTGTCAGCATCAGCATGGTTCTTATCACCATGTCCATGTCTCTGTAATCAGAATAATAAAATATGATATATAAATTTTAATATATGGGCATGTCACGGCAAAACCACCAAGTTGTAGCAAAATTGAAAATTGAGAATTTTGTTAAAACCATATTACACTTTTAGCAAGCTTTAAAATGAGTGGTCAATTATCAATATCAGACATCTATAACTTATTATATTTATTTGTCAAAATAGACACAAATTTCCTTTGTATTTGTTTATATTTCCTGTTGTTTATATGCTTATTTCTCAATAACTTCCTGTGCGACAACTTGGTGGTTTTGCCATGACTAGCCTCATGTAAATTACTTCAAAACAATAAAAAATGTAAAATAAGAATAAAATTTTTAAGTGGATCCTAAAAACAAATATCTATATTTCTTTTACTTCTATAAACAGTTCAAATCTAGTAACCATCAGCGAGATATGAAACGTGCATGCCACGTGCAAAAACAGCACATACAGCTCAATCTACAGTCTACTGCCTTAGCAACAGAAAATTACCAACAGAATCTTCTAGGCCTAGCCTAAAAGAGTTTGGTAACTATTAGTCTTTTTTTATTCGAGAAAGAGAAAGTATGCAGGTAACTAAACATGTTTATTATTTTAGAAATAATAAACAGGTGAATTTCCAAAGAAATTATTTGGGAGGATTTTGGAAGAAATGCCAATTTAACTAGATAAATGTGAGGTGTCACCACAAAATGAGTCATGTCGTACAAAAAGTTAAAATTGAGTTATTATTATATTCTGATAGACGATTTTATAAGCTTTAAATTGGTTTTTAAATGAAGTTCATAGCTCCAGAATAACCAGAGAAAAATCATTTTAAAACTGTTGACTTCCTATGTTTTACCATTGATTTTGAAAAACAGCCTACAAAATGTAGTTAAAAAGATGTTTATTGTAAATGAACATAAACAGGATGCTTGTAATTATAAAATTTAAGTAATAAACTTCCCAAAATATTAAAAATATCAAATTTATAAAATTTTGAGTTTCTAATTATTTTTGTGAATATCTCAAAATGACCTGGCGTACAACACGACACATTTTGTCACGAAACCTCACAAATGCTCTAAAAAGATTAAAAGCTAACCTGTGAAAACTTGTGCCCCATAGCCAACCACTCTTTCTCTATAAGTACTTGAAAGCCTCGGATTGTTCTATAGTACGGATCTAACATGAGCATGGCAAGGGCGCCGAGTTGTGACGTTCTATCCCATCCATCGCTACAGTGGATGATCACAGATGTTTTCTGGTTTTCAATTCTGTCTGCTATACGAACTGCTCCTGCTAATATCAGCTGTAGAAATAATGCAATACTTGATTATTGTGTGTCTGAATATAAATATAATGATATACAATTGTTTTACATTTATGTTCCTGATGGCCATGGCAACAACGTTTCGGACTGTTGTGAACAAAACAAGATGGACATATTCAACACGAGGCAGGGGATAGATAAACAGGACCAAATTGACTTATTTTACTGAGACAGGTTTGAATGTACACAACTGCATTCAACCTTAAAATAACCAATTGTACACTCCTCTTTGGAAATGATTTGGATTTGAAAATTCAAAATTCTGGCAACCTATTTATTTATTAAGTATATTTTAACTTTATTTAAATAGTGATATTACCATAGCACTTCACAAATTCCAAAAATTACAATATACAAAAATTGATGGAAGAAAAAAAAAAAACAATTCATATAAACACACTTCATATTTATAATAATTTAGCAGGTCAGTATCAGTTGGAATACAAAAATGACTTCATGTTATGATAGAGGGTAGTACATAATAATAACCAGTGTAGAACCCTAATGCTTTCTAACTAGGACTATTGGCTTCCTGTAATGAAAGAGGGCAGTATAACAAATAATAAATTACCTTGATATGTTCTAACCAATGTGTTGATTCAAGATTGCTCAGCCAATGATGATCATCTATGCTAGGGAAACATATTTCCTTCAATTTTCTTAAGCTGAAAAAAATCAGAAATCTAAATGTTATTAAGATTGACAGCTATCTTTCTTAAAAATATTGTAATAAAGAATGAAAAATAATCACTCATATTTGTCATTTTTAATGTACCATTCTTTTATATCATTTGTTTTTTATTAGCTTTTGCTTGGCACTTTAGAACTACATGCTTAAGTAGGCAAGGGAAGGGGAGAGGGTGGGCTATGCTGGGGAGTCAAGTGGAATTAGCATAAAGGGACTAAAAATAACATCTATTTAGGCTCAGTTCCTGTTGAAATTTTGATCCTAATAAAGATATTGGATTCCTGTTCTTTCAATAGAAAATAACATTTTTAGAAACTTCAGCTACTCTTGAATATTGCAGCTTGACTTGTCACAATATTTCCTAAATCTCAGCACATCACCCTATCTTTAAAAATATGCATTGGTTACCTATTAAGCAATGTAATATTTTAAAAATGATTTTATTTATTAAATCCATCCATAATTCATCTCCCCAATATATTTCTGACCTTCTTCAATTTCGTTCCTGAACATGCACTCGTACTCTGAGGTCAACATCACACCAAACATTTCTTTTCTGCCCACCTTGGAAGTTAAACTTATGTGGAGAATCCTTCAAGGTTGCTGCGCCTAAGTTATGGAACGCTTTAATATTGTGTGTATGAATATCCAAAAACTGTAAATCTCCATTTTGATAGGCATGGTGTAAGGGGAGGGGTGAATTTTTTCTTTGGGTTCTTACCTTTCCCTCATAACATGTATATTATGATTATCCAGAAACTGTAAATCTTCATTTTGATAGGCATGGTGTAGGGGAGGAAAGAATTTGTCGTTGGGGTCTTACCTCTCACTCATAACATATATAATATGAATATGCAAAAACCGTAACTCTGCACTTTGATAGGCATGGTGTAAGGGGAGGGGTGAATTTGTCTTTGGGTTCTTACCTTTCCCTCATAACATGTATATTATGAATATCCAGAAACTGCAACTCTGCATTTTGGTAGGCATCTTCACTTTCATAACCTCCACCCTTTGCCTGCAAAAAACAGTAAAAATTTGAAATAGAGTATTTGTAAAAAAAAATATATTGTAACATTTTCTTTACATGCATGCTAAAATAAAAATTCAATAGTATTACAATATGGTTGATTTTGTAGAGATTGTGAGGAATCAAATTTCATGAAACATAATTTCAATCATAATGGCCATCAAAGAAGAAATCTGGAACATTTGATGGCACAATCAACACCGCTCCCTTTCCCCCCCCCCCCCACACCAAAAAAACCCTAACAAAAATCGGTAGGAAGGATCAAAGTTGCTGTTGATTGGTGTATGTACAAATCTTGGTATGAAATGAATGTACACACATATGCATTTTAGTCTGCAATGATAGAGAAAATGAAGCAAGCTTAAATTCAATGATAAGCCCACAACTTGCAGGTTGACAAAATAGATGCATGTCATGCCTTGGAATCTAATTATCCTGATAAACCCCTTACCTTATTGGCTACTGCATTCACACTAGGTCTTGCATCCATTATTACTAGTTTATGTGACTGTGCATTTGCATCTAGCACCATCTGTATATACTTTTCATCTTCTTTACTCCTTTTACCAGCCATACCCACAAGTGGTTGACTACACCGTGTGATTGTTGCTTGACTACGCGGGTGTATCCATGACAATATCTAGATAATATAAACAAAACACAATTATCAACATAAAACTAGCAGTAAAACTAAGATAAATATCAGAAGGAAGTAAAAAACTCAATTACTGAAATATATGCCACCATATTGCGATTCAATATTTGAACACCATTAAAAATCAAAGCACTATAGAATATAAGCAGGCCTCGATTTTTGTTTTTGTTTTGACTAGTCCACTGGGCAATTTGACTTTACATTTCACTAGCCCACAAGCAATTCAAATAGCCCATCTCTGTGGCAACTTAATCTAGTGACTGCTTGACACTTGTATTCACTAGCCAACTGAGTTTGTAAAAATAAAAATTCACTAGACCGGTACAGTTTTCACTAGCCATTGTATGCTGGGCTATTAAAAATTTGAGCCCTGATAAGACAAATTATGTCATCATCAGGAATCATCCTGATGATGACATCATTTATGATGAAATATTGTTATGATACATTAAAAAAACTCTTGTTTACTTTTACATGAATCATCCATTTTCTCCATGTGGTTGAAAAGAAAACATTTAATAGAATCATGTCTAACTCAAAGTGGATTAGGATTTTGTTCAACATAATACCATGTTTCTATTATAAAAACATTTTTTTTTTACATTTTACACAAACATTATAAAGAGTCATTAAGATAAGGTTTTGAATTATGTTCCTTTGTGCAAAACTTAAAATTTTGAAAAGTTTACAAAGATGGGTATCTCAAGACCTATTAGAAAAATGGGTTAACCAAACACACCATCCATACAATAAGAACAATAAATAGCATTGTACAGTACTTGATAAAAACATTTTTTTGTTTTCTTAGTGTAAGGGCACCAAATGTCTAACTTTAATAAAGAATATGAGCGTTTGCCTTTCAGAAACTGGCATGACACTGGTCGCAACAACAAGAACATGTCACATCTACAGTTTAAGTAACTGAACTAAGCAGGAATTAGCCATAAATCAATTTTGTTTACTTATTTTTTTGTTCTATATGATAGATAATAATCAACTGACCTCAAATATAAACAGAATATGAAAGTAATGTGTTCGAAAGTGACCTAGCGTTATAATAATCAAATTAACATTGAAATTTAACCTTGTTCTGGAAAACAATATAAAACATGCATAATGCACAGTTAATGAATGAATGAATAATTAAACATTTATATTGGCGCCAATCCAAATTCAAATGGATCATGAAAGGCGCATAGTGGACTAGATGTTGCACATTCAATAAACAGCTTCTCCCCTAAGGGTCACGTTATGTCCTTTGCTGCTACTACATTAGGGCTCATCCTTCTGTACACAACAGGGAAAGAGTGGTCAGTAGAGATACACTAGCCAACTTGAATAATTTTAACAAAAGACATACTATCTTTGGTGCTCATCAAAGCTTTAAAAAAATGGTCTCTAATTGAAAGGAGACATTTTCCAAAAAATTGGATTAAAATATATTCCTTTGTCTACCTTCCTTTGTTTTATTGACTCATCTACCTTGAGATAAAACAATATTAAACAATACGTTTTAGTCATCCTACAGACTTGGCCTCTACACAACATGCTTACTCACTTGTCTGTTGGACTCAACTCTTTCAATTCATCTATATTGTGTTGGCAACATGCTAAGCACATCAAATTACTGCTGTTAACACAAGGCAATTGAAAGCATATTTTGTTTTAATATTGCCACTTGAAAAATGGCAAAAAAACTGAAAATAACTGAAGAAACAGAAAAAAGAACATTTCACTAGAAAGTGGGATATCAAAAAAATTATTTACCTTTACTTTTGCAACAAAATTAGAAAAAAAAACAATCATAAATGTTGGAAGCCTCCACAAATTTTGTCAGTCTATTTTTTATTATATTCAATAATTTTTTATTCTTAATTTCCTACCTGTAATAAGAACAAAGTTAATTTAAAGTCAAGATATCTATGCTAGTCTATAATAAGTCTAGTAGTAAACAAGCCTAGGCTATTCTATCCTACCACACTTCTGTATGCATCCCAGACCCTCAACAGACCTATCTATAATGCTTAGCCCAGGCTATCATTAAGCCTAGGCTGTTCCATCATACAAAACTATGTATCCCTGGTTCGTAACCTAGCCTATTCCTTCCTGCCAATACCAGACATCCCTGGCTGTCAACAAGCCAAAATATCTAAGCTAGTTAACAATAAGTCTAGTACTCAATAAGCCTAGGATATTTCATCCTGCCGAACTAGGTATCCCTGGCTCGCGACCTAGCCTATTCCTTCCTGCCAATACCAGACATCCCCTGGCTGTCAACAAGCCAAGATATCCAAGCCGGTCAACAATAAGCCTAACTGTCTAGCTAAATCCCATGACTACAATCATTTCAGAGTTTCCTCAAACCAAGTTTCCTTTTTCAAATTTCTGGTGGGAAAACTTGCCGATAACTTTAAAGGCTAATATTCAGATCCAAATGATAAGCAATGACCTGTAAAACCATTTAATTTGTTTATATTAATCCTAAATTTAATATCTAAAAAAATTATACAATGTAATTGATCGATATTTATCTTTCCATATTTATATACTTACTAATTATTTTAATTTTTTTGTTTGTTATTCCTGAATAAAAGAGAAACAATGAAAGTTTGCTACCTCATTTTTTTTTCAACTGGGAATATTTTTGATTATTTTGTTAATTCCAATAATGAAATAAAAAAAAATCTCTTTTAATGTCAGAAAGAAAAATTACAAAATGCTAATATAATTATTTTTATCTAACAACAAAAAATGGGGTTAGTTATGACATCAGACCTGATATCATCTGCAACCCTGCCTAGCAACATAATCAAAAGAATAGGTCTAGGTTAATAGAGTTCAGTAACTCTTTTTTTTTCTATTTGAGAATAAAATGAACTAAAAAAAACGGACATATATTCTTTATTTTTAAAATAATAAACAGATAAATTTTCAAGCAAATGCAATTTTTTGGATGAATATTCTAGAGATTTGGGAAATAATGGGCCTTTAAATAAAAATATAAGAGGACCTTAGAAATTTTCGATATAATCGACAGATGACAATGACTGTGTACTCCGAGAGACCCAACACTCAGACATGAGGAGAAACCATACAGGTTAAATTATATTTTGATACTGGTTTGATTAATTATGCAGACGCCAATTACAACAAAACACTTCCTGACCTAATAGTAGACCTTGTACTAGCAAGGAAATAAGGTTGATACAGATCTAGGTCCAAGCATGGTAGACCTAACCGGATCTAACAAAGACTGAATACAATTCCGAAGTACTTAATTATTTATTTTTATGTTATAAGATTGCATTTGGATAGTTATGTATTCCAATCTTGGATTGATAAAAGATATTTGTCATTTTAATTACAATAATGCACATATTTAATGTCCATTAAACATGGCTGAAAGAGAAAAACGTCTATCATTATTTTATATAAAATTTACTCTTTAAAAAATTAGTTTTACTATTTAAGAATGTTCATGTATAAATTACTTTAAGGTTATTTATATTTTATTATATAACAAAAGTGCTGTCCTTGGCCAAAACAGGGAATTTTATCTGTATTTATTGGCTGGTGGACAAATTATAACAGGAAGCAGTTCGAATGAAATGAGGCAAGGCATGGAGAACCACCAAGTTGTCGAAAAATTGAGTTAAAACTTTAACCATATTACACTTGTTGAAAGCTATAAAATGAGGGGTCAATTACTAAAATCGGACAAATATAACGAAAGTTATTGAACAAAATAGACCCAAATTTCCTATGTATTTATTTGTATTTCCAGTTGTTTATTTGCTTATTTCTCAATAACTTCCTGTGTGACAACTTGGTGGGTTTGCCATGCCTTGCCTCAAATGAATGTACAATAACACATTTAGGTACAGTAAATAGAAAAAAAAAGGAGAATTCTTTATATATAACAATAAGGAAATGTTTATATCCCTGTTTAGAAACAAGATTTATCATGGTTAATTCTGAAAAAAAAATTAAAGCCGTTTCATTGATGAATAATATACCTGTAATATTTAGATTGTTACTTAACAGGTGAAGCTATTTCCACTTAAGCTTTAAAGCCTATATTGAGCTCACTAATAATTAAAAACAAAATTCTTCGGACATTTAAAAATGTTTTACATTATAAATCATAACAATTTTAACTTTTTACTTTTGGAAATGAAATTTGAAATTTCTTGTAAGAGTAAAATCTGCCTACTCATGACTCATCTTAGCTTGTTTTTGTCAAAACTCTTTGTTATGAAGTCAAGAAATAAGCTTAATAAAGCTTTAAATTAAAATAAATTGATAACTAACACCAACCAGAACAGAAAAAAAGAATACAATCAGGAAATCCTGTCTCACATTATGGCCTCTAGTAAAAATACATTCTATTTTCTAAGCGTCAAATCAAACCCATCATTGTCGGACGCTATTTGACCCAAAGCCAATTCACAAACATCATTTAATCAAGACATTCCTGACTCATTTAAATTGGCAAGGCTGCCAAGTCTAACACCGAAAGACTATCAAGAGGCCAAACAAATGTGTTTCGTACTGTGTTATTGTGACAGCCATATGCCATTTCCTAGCGGTATATAGTCCAGATATGCCGAGATGGTTTAGATTATAATTCTGATATGGTGACTAAGGATGCGTCTTACTTTAAAAAAACATAAGTTAGGAAGCATCTTGACCTATCGACCATATTTCGCTTATTAAGCAATTCCTTTAAGAGTAGTGGTCTCGTGAGGATTCATGTCCAAGCAATTTCTTTTAGAGGATAAGTCTCGTGGGCCTAAATGTCACAACATGCACATGATATATCTGACACTGAACAGTGGATGGGATATTTCCTTTAGCTTGCAAGTATACATGATAGGATGGGCCAATTTGATGAGTCTATGCTTAGTAATGACTCAGTCAAAGACACTGCAGTGATTATCATTATCAATCAGACATTTTAATTAAGTTATACTTATTACTAAGTATTTATAAAAGCGCCCTTCCTTGCGGTTACAAAACATGAGCCTAGTATCCCTAATGAAATGTCCACAATTGGCTGATAAAACATCAGTTTAAAAAAAACTTAATAATAGTAATAGGCCTAAGAAGGCATGAAAAGAAGGCTAGCCTAGAACGTGTTAATGTTGGGCATATACAAAGTAATACGGACTGCTTTAAGATTGGGTTATATAGTTAAGATTAGTTGCATTATAGTCCCACAGTGCTATGAAAACTTCTATAACCCTCGGTGCTTCAGGTTTTAGCGATTTTCATAGCACCTGTGGCCTATAATTACAACTATAACCAACCTACCTGTCACATTACTTTATTATTATTTAGATATTTCCTATAGGTAACTACCATCTGCAGGGATGTAGCTAGAAAAATCCTAGGGTAGGTGGAAACCATGTAAGAGTGGGTGGTAAGATGAGTAGAACATATTTAGGGTGGGTGGCCCTGACCACCTCCGTCCAGCAAAATTACATTTCTACATCTGGTCCAGATTTTTTCAGTGGTTTGTGGTGTTGCCAAGGGTGTTTAGAAAGACCCAAACATTTAAGTGATTATTTCAAACATGTTTCTTACCGGTATTCTATTTTTACTTCTAAATGTTGCAACTTGTCTTAGTAATTCGTCATCAGCAGCTGTCGGTACTGAAAACTACAAGTAAACAAAACAAAAAATAGTAAAATGACTGGTACATTGCTCATCAAGTAATGCTTTAAAACTCCTAGCTACCCTTTGAAAAAATTAACACCCGCCAACTAGGTAGGTCTACCATGTTAAATTACTAGGAGGATCTACCTAGAATCACAGAGAACTACCTAGTAGCTAGGTAGTTTGTTTGATTTTATTGATACCTTAGGTCAACAAGTAATTGTTTTTTATGATTTCAGTTCTAGTTATTCTGAAGGTTTGTCTATTACTTTTTTCCTATGTAGACCATTTCTTTGGTAGTCTCCCCTGAGAGGAAAGTGAAGATTTATGGGTTTTGGGTATAATGGGATAATAATGTGTTTATGTGGTAGATTGGAAACAAGGCTGATGTATGGTAGTTTTAATAGGGTTAACTACCTATATCTACCTTGTCACTATAATTATCTACCATGTTAAACTTGTATAGATTTTTGTAGTGATGTGAGGCCCAATTGTAATTTAGAACTTACTACTAGCGTTCAAATACACCTAAATAGAGTAGCTAGGGTTTTTTTATATGCTAACATGCAAACACAAATTTTAGAGCTGATGTTGATTATTAAAGTGAAAGAATGTCAATGACAGATGGAATGATGATATAAAAATCATTGTTTTTAAATGATTGCAGAGTTCTGCTGCATCATACCAAACCCAATTTAAATTCATGGCCATTCTTCATGCTAAAAATAATACTTCAAAAATTCCTGCATGGAACACTTCTTATGGCAAAAGAAGTTTTCATTACAGTGCATTAGTATTATGGACTGAAATTTCAGTTAATATTAAAAAGATTTTTTTTATTACTTAATTTAGTGCAATTTAAAACCATTTGTAAATGTATATATTAGTCTAGTTATTATGATTTTGTGTTCTGCTCATTTAGCATTGTAGATATAAATTATATTGTTACAAAATCTGGACCTCATGGGAGATCAGTACTTATTGTATTGAAATTCAGAATAAAGAAAGATTTGTATTGTATTGTGTCAATACAGCTTTTCTTAGTAACAAAACTGATACTAATTAACTACTATTTCAAAAGTGGGTAATCATGTGAAAAATGATTTATTGTCTCCCGGTTTACTTCTTAGTTAAAACAAGAACTCCACTAAAAATAAGTCCACTTAAGACTCTGTTATGTTTTGAGTTTCACCGAATATGTCAATACAAAATTTAAGAAGTTGTTTTATAAAGCCGGGCACTCACTGTGTCGGTCATACGATGGTCGCACGATTAAATTGTCGCTCCTTGTGTGTGGTTGTCAGATGCGATGACAGTCTTGTCGGCCGATGGTTTTTTAGTGATTTTCCTGTTGAATCACTTTAAAAAAAACCCATTGGCCGAAAAGTAGAAGACTGCCATCGCGTCTGGCAACCACACACAAAGGGGGCAACGGTTCCGTCATGCAACCATCATGCTACCATCGTATGACCGTCGCATACGCAGTGAGCACCCGGCTTAAATTCACTATATTACATACCACACTTGGGTAGGTTTCACAAAAAGTGTAATGTTCATTGATTTTACTAATTCTCCAGCTTTCTGTTGGTATTCCCTGAAACAGCAAAAAACATGAATAATTCAACAATAACTATAAATAATCTTAAAAATGACATTTTTAATTAAAAAAAGTGTCCAAGTGATTAGTAAAATTAAATATGCAATCTCTTAACAAAAAGTGTAATGTTCATTCATTTTACTAATTCTCCAGCTTTCTGTTGGTATTCCCTGAAACAGCAAAAACCATAAATAATTCAACAATAACTATAAATAATCTTAAAAATGACCTTATTAATTTAAAAAAAATGTCCAAGCGATTAGTAAGATTAAATATGTAATCTTTTAACAAAAAGATAGTTCATATTAATTATATTGTTGTTTTGAGGTCACTAAGAAGTCATATCAACAGCTACTCTGCTTGATTTACTTAAATTTATTCAAGTATTTTTTTTTTTAGGTTATGGACCAACAGGACTAATATAATGCATACAGCCACTTTTATAAAATAGAATTCTCCCAACTTAAGATGTGTTAAACTGATGACGGTGGGTGTTCAAACGAAACATATTTGTTTAAAATGGGACCATGAGGTCAGTGTTTATAATAAATAGATTTCTATGACTATGATTTTTTTTTGTAGGATTCCAATGGAAATATATTTCTCAAAACATTTTTGCCCCAACTATTGAGTTTTTTCATTGCTACCATGGTGTCTGTTGTTTTTTGTTTTTTTTTTCTCAAAAATGATCTGTTGTTTTTTTTTTACCTGTCTATGTAACTCTTGCACTGGGTTGTAAACTGTCCATCCATCGTCATGGTGATATTCTTTGTATTCAAATGCAAAAAGAGGCTGCAAAAAAAAACACATTTACTTTTTCAACATGTATTTGGTTTAAAACTCGCAATGCTAAAGAAGTATGGTAGAAACTTTTACACCCCGAAATTGCTGTGGAAGCAAGGACCTGGTAAGCGGTTACTCTTTTTTTTCTTCTGTTTTCTGGAAAGTTCAGTTTGGAAAAACAAATTCAACTATTTTTGAACTGGTTTAATGATTTGAGGACTTGAGGTCTTACTTGGCATAAAATCAATACATACAGTAGCAACAGAATAATTGACTGACCATGAAATGTCATTTAATTTTTTTTTTTCTCAACAGGTCATCTGTAAAATACACCATCTGCTACAAATATGCCTATATAGAGGTTTTGCGGTGACAAATAGAGGAACAAATTTATTATAAATTATCCCCTTTACCAAATAAAAGCTGTACTGTAATTATAAAGATAACAAAATGAGAGGAAGTTAAACTAACAGGAAATTCTTTACAATTGGAACTATCTGTGCATCCCAAGAAATACTCTCAAACCTATCTGTGTGCTCCAGATAATTCTCGCAAAACTGAACTAAACAAAATTGACTGTGAGAAGGGTGCTCAGTTTTAGGAGGCTCAGCATCGATTTTAATGTATATTGTATATATTAACTTTAATAAGTTTATATTTGTCATATATATAAAATATAATAAATATTTAACATTTTTATTTGTATGTTTTATTGAGAGGTCTCAATGATCAGTTTTATCTGGAACTGGATAGGTCACCCTCTTTAAATAAGGTAATAAACAAATAAAAAATGTGATACTTAATGAATTGAAACATTATTTGGAAACAATAATCCCTAGTAATTTGCTTCCCAATTGGTTTAGAAACCAAAAGGTACTGTGGAAAGCCTCGAACAAGACATCCATTCATAGAAATGAAGAGAGACTATCTAATGTGGCTGTAGAGGTCAACATCCCTATTATTAGAACTATCTGTTTGTCTCATTGACAGTGTTCACCAAGAAATTGAGTAAATGCTTATAATCTAAAGAACAACTGTTATTATATTATAAATATTATGAAAACAATAACTTAATTCTAAGCAGAAAAAGATTTATTTAAACTCTACTTCAGAGTTATCAGAAGAAGCTAAGCTAATAGGACAATCCCTATTATCAGTCTGACCTAATGACACTTCCCTAATAAATTAAAAAAATCCTTGTACTTTAAAGAACAAATATTATTATATTCTAAATATTATGGAAACAATAACTTAATAATTCTTAGTAGAATTGTTGTAGATTTATTTAAAATCTACTTCAGATTTACGAGGGGAAACTAGACTAATAGGACAATCCCTACGATTGAAGTATCTTTTTGCCCCATCACCATAGTATTCCTTAATTAATTGATATCAAATGGTATCTGATTTGATAATCTTTCTCCTAGGATATTTTTCCCCTAGGGCAATCTTTCCCTTAGGAGCCACGGTCTGTGTCCTTGTATTCATCACGGATATAAGCTCCCCGGCTTTATTGAGTTAATTTTCTTCTTATCTTTTATGAAATCAAGTTTTCAAAAACAAATCGACTTGATGTTGCTTGAACTTTTAACGGATTCAAATGGATATTACCCTCCCTTGGGTTATCTAACTTTTTTTCTTATTTTCTGTACTAAATCAAATTTAATATATTCATAAATTTTATTTGACATAACTACATCAAGCACAAAGATATAGTTACCGAAAAAATAAAGAAATTAATACTAATTAGATTATTCTGCTTAATTTATTTATATAAACTATTCTATTTCTAAAACATGGTCAAATAATTTTGAAAGGATTATCTCTTGGGAAACAGTTGGTATACGTCAATATTGGAATAGAATTCAGGAAATACGGAAGTCATACGTAAATGCCATTCCAAAAAACAGGAAACAAATTCACAGACCTGTCACTTTAATGGTCTAGTCAGATATAGTTTTTTACTATCAGTTTTTTTTCTTTTACTATCTTTATCTAACATGTTTAAATATGGCTAAATTAATGTTATTGTTATGAATTTTTTGATTGTTAGTAACATATATAAGATGGAAGTCATTAAAAGAACTTAATAATATGTGTGTATGTATCTTACATAGAACTATAAACAGCAATATTTGATATTTGATAATACCAGCTTCAACGCTGGCATAGTGCTGGCACTCATTAAACCGCCTCAGACCCTAGATTTATTACCACTATAGAGAACAAAACAGCCTACATCACAATAAAGATATACAATAGGTGGCGCAATTTACGGTCATTTATTTCTAAATGGTTTTTCTTATAGAATAGGCATTTTGCAATGCGACATTTTAAAATGTAATAATTTACCATTAGAATGTATTAATAATGTGGAAGCTTACAAGGTATTACAGTAGTTATCACATTTACATTTAACTACTAATGTAATTTTAAATGTAATATCAGAGCCCAACAACATAAGTCGCAGTTAAAACTAGTGTTGGTTGACCGCATTTTTCATTACTACTAGCAACAATTGTTTTGTGACGCAAAAGTTAAGAACTCAATATTACCATTACTGGTTTAGACCGGAGGTTAGTGAAACGGTCCACTGTATAATGCCAGCTTACGCGGTAAAACAGAATTAAACAAAGGTCAAAGTTGATACAGTTGGTAAAACAGCACCCATTATTATCAATACCACCTTTAATACCGCCTTTTACTTGGACCCTTTTACACAGAAATAATGTCAGCATGGGTGTGGTAACATTGTCGTATTTTCTGCCTGTACGTGTTTTAATCACATTGGTTTTAATTTAGACTTCAGACAAGATCTTGCTTATTATTTTTCCTGTATCATTGACAATATCAAGGAATACCTTGTAGTATTGTTATAAAAATGCCATCTCATTCTAAGACAGAACTTTATCTCTATAATGATTATTATTAATAACAAAAAAAGATAGAGGAAAGTTCAATTAATTTAAAGTTTAGTCAAACTCGCCTAATTTTAAACAAAGTGACATTGAAAGAATCTTCAAATTAGACACAATTTGACTTAGAGATATACATAATTTTTAATAAAAAACAAATTTGGCCTGAAAGGTAACATTGACTTAGTATAATCAAAATTCTCAAGTTTTAAAAACAAAATTATGGAGACTTTCTTGTGGTCATCTGCCCACTGTCTTCAATGTGTACACTTCCTAAAATGTGGGTTAAAGTACCCTTACTTGAAAGATCAACGCCTTCCTTATTATGAAACAGTAGTTTATATGGTTTATCACTGTTAAAATATGTCATTACTGTTCACGCATATACATTGCTATTTCCCTATTGTCAACCAAAATAGACCAATTTATGCTCCAATTGGGGACAAGTTAAAAAAACCTGGAGAATTTCCTGAAGAAAATGGAATTCTGGAAGAAAATTTGATAATTCCGGGAGCACGGGAGATTCCTGGACAATTCTGAAGACTTGGGAGTCCTTTATAATTGTTTTTTTATTTTATTTTATTATAACTAAAATGGGTATAAGTCTACCCTCAGGTATAAGCCCACACAGTGTTCCCCAGAGTATGGTTTTAGCATAGATTTATTATTACGGCTAGATGGTGATCTTAGCACTGTAAAATGGCAGTCCCATGTAGGCGCCAACTATTTTGAATTCTCAGCTTCCACCACAAACATGTAAGTTAAATAATCATAACTGTTTTATAATTATTGTATTTTTAACATTCTTTTGTTATACAAATTATTTAAATATTTCACACTTATTTTATGTTGTCAATTTCTTTATATTTGGATTAAATTTACTTTCATTTATTGATAAATTAAAAACTTCTATAAAAGATTGCGCGTGCGCAATTTTGACATAGCAACAGCCTTAGAACGTATTACGATTTGATTGGTTGGATTCCGAAATAGTAGGCACTTCCATGGAATTGCACTTTGGGCTATGTATTCTGTGGAAGTTCACCATCTAGCCGTAATAATAAATCTATGGGTTTTAGCCATTAAATTTACCAACTTTTCAATTGGGAGAACACTGCCACCAACAACTTTCAACTCATGCAAAATGTGAAGTTCAGGTGTAGGCCCACTGATTTTATTCATCAGCTTCCAAAATCTTCCATGCACTTGAAACAAAGAAATATATGGTAAATTAACAGTGGGCTAACACCCAAGACAGTAAGGTAGTGAAAATTATGTTCTTACTAATCTATTTGATATCGGGAAAGCGAATACATTAAGTTTGTCGTTAACCAGCCTCCTTGAATGTTTCTCCTGTTTGTGTGCAAATCTTAGATTTCTCATGTCCTACAAAAAACAAATATTTACAGCGAATTAAAAATAAAGAACACATTATTTTAAGGTTTACACGATAAAATATTTATGAATTTTGTGGTATACTATATGTGTAGTTCAATAAACAAGTTTTAAGTTTGTTGACAACATTTTTTAATTGTTCTCAATCCTGGGAATATACTGATCTAAACATTGTGAACCCAAAAGTTCTACACATGTGATGTACCGCAAAATTATACACCAAGTATAATTGTCAACAACCAAAATCTTTGTCTATTTAGATTAAATAATAAATTCAATACAACTGGAATAGAAAGGAGAACAAATTTAAAATAAAGGTTATTTCAATTAAATAGAAACCTGTAATTCACTAAAATTGTGAATTTATAAATGAGCAAGGTACACAAAACCACATTACATGATTAAAGAATAAATAAAATGGGTTAACTGAAAGAGGAAGATGCTACACGCCTAGCACTTAAGCTAACAATGTAATTAAGAAAGCATATACACTGAAAATGAAACTAATCACAATTTATACAGATATTACATGGTTATTGTGTTCTTTTTTAAGTCCCTGGAAATCGGTCAAATGAAACATTCAGGTAATCAGATTTCATAAATACAATAGTGTAGCTGTATAGAATTTAAAAAATTATTTTAAATTGTATGAAAACGTAATAAACAACTATAAATAAAAGTACACATGAGGCAAGGCATGAAAAAACCACCACCAAGTTGTTGTACAGTAAGTTATTGAGAAACAAGCAAAAAAAAAACAACAGAAAATATAAACAAATACATGGGAATTTTTTGATATATTTTGTTCGATAACCTTGGTATAGTTGTCAGATTTTAATAATTGACCCCTCATTTTATAGCTTACACAAGTGTAATATGGTTCCAGTATTAACTCCATTTTCCAATAACTTGGTGGTTTGCCATACCTAGTCCCATATGTACTGTTTAATGTTACCAAAAGGATTTTATAGACAAAAACAACAGTTTTATTACATTATGCATTTTGGCCCATTTTTGACAATAGTTAAATTGATAAACTGTTGAAAAAAATATTAAAAATTTAAATTAGATTTGTTAAATATTTACAAGTTTTAGATGGATCAATCTTGTTTTTATTGAAAAAATGCAAAAGTCTAGTAGTAAGACAATATAAATTGTATGTGGTATTAGTTATGTTAAATTTTTACTCTTTTCTAAAGTTTTAATATAGGCCTATGAATGGTGCAACCTCTTCCCACGCTCTTCTCATCAAAGTCCAAGAATAAAAATGGCCAGTTGTACTAAAACTGTGAAGCTCAGTTCAGACTATCAAATTTTATTTGACAAAAAAAACTTTGATATGCTTATTTTTGGTCATGATGACATCACATTATTACCATACATGGATATATCATTACCATATATGGGTACATCAAGTTATTTGTCAAATAAAATTTGATAGTCTAAATTGAGCTTTAAATAAATTTTATGCCTTGTGTGTACTTTTAATCCATTCAAATACATCATGACCTCTACCTCAAACCTGTCACATATTCAACTACCATAATGAATTATTGTCAATCACATTTATACGAACCTTGCAAAAGATTTCTAAACCGTACGAGTTCTCACCGCGACTTGACACACCACCTACTTTCTCGACACGGTGAATGGAACCGAGAGGTACGTCTAAGATGAATGGCGGGTCCTAGACAAAAACATAACATTTATGAGTCATAAAAACAAAAGAAATTAAGAACAGACTTAGCAGCTGTTGTAGAGAATTTGAGTTTAGTCAGCAGAACAGATGAAGTGCGGCTTGAGTATGGTTGAAACATGTCACTAGACAGTAAACATTACCTTTGCCAAGTCTGTTAAAGAAGCATTATTGAAAATGACCAAAAAAATCACCAAAAATTACAAGCACCCAGAGGGCGCAAACCTCTGCCAAGCGCCAAAAATTCTTGAAAATGCAGATTTAACTGTTTACAATTTCGGTACACACTGTCCTTGTTTTGCTGATTTTTACATGTTTACTACAAAGCTTTAGTACAGCATTAATTTGCTGTTTTCATAAAGGATTCTAAGACTGTTCTTAGATAGTCGACCGCGATCTGGCTAATTATTTGCTTCTATGAAAAACCAGTCTAGCGTGTAGCCTCACTACAGATCAGTGCATGTTTTCTGGAGGCCCCCACAAGCGCATGCGACCATGGATCTTTACCAAAATTTAATAAATTGTTCATTGGGTCATTTCCAAACTCCCTGAAAATTTCCTCAGTATTTGTATACTTTTTAAGTTATTCTGCATATAGACAAACACACACACCCACATAATCTCGCTAACTTCCTTGGCGGAGTTAAAAATTTGATATAATAAAACTTTAAGAATTTTAAGAAATTGTGACTAAAAATGTGTGTATTTAAAAACCTTTTAACAAGATTGATTACACTGAAAAATAATGAGATTATAGAGGAAGCAAGCCTTCTATTTTTTTTGGATACTTTTTAAAATAATGTTGCAACATTTGGGATAAATATTTTTTTTTTAAAATAACACTAATTCCTAGTGCCAAGGTCATAACATTCATTTATTCAAAGTATGGCCAAAAAAGAATATACGGTCCGTGGTTGGCACGCAAGTCAATCTAGAGCCTGCAAATAAACTTTTTTTATATAGACAACAATGTCACCTATAGTTTGAGGCTTCAACTAGGCAATTTCGTTTATATCTAAAAAATATTACCAAATTTTCTGTACCATTTCTTTAAAAAATAAAAAAACAAAAAAAAAACAACAGCATTGCCACATCAATTCTGGAAATTAGGTCTAACCAGAGACCGGATATTATTACATTTTTTTTGGCTTAAAGAAGTTATTTAAAAAATTAATTTTTTTGTCGTTTTTTAAGTGATAATGCTTCTTTAAAGATCAATAATGTATTACGTTTGCCAAGTTTGTTAATGTTTTGCATTTATTTCAACATCTTAACAACATCAATGAATGAGTAATATAACTTATTAATAAACAACATGTCTGCTTCATAAAAGATAACAAAATTCAGAAATCGCTTACACAACAAAACAAAATAATAATTTTACAAAATTCAGTTGAACCTACATGTGCTGATACCTCTTGTAAGCACCCACATCCCATAAGCAACCGTGGACGCTTTTTGATTTAAAGTCTGGATTTTGTTTATGTTAATTTACTTCCCATAAGAACCATTCTGGAAAATGTTGTGATTTCTATACAACGAATACAAAATTTTTGTACAAAATGCTTATACTGTAATGGCTGACAATTATAAACTGAATCAACTGATTTTAAAAATGATAATATTGAATAAAATATAGAATGGGGTGTCTAACAATTTGAGAGGCCATTTGTTTTGAAAAGGTCATGAAATGTCAGACATGCACCTATAATCTTGGCTCTCTTTCGGCAGAAATTCTTGTAAACGGACACCTCCTATAAGCAGACCCTTTTGCCATAGAAGGGTGTCCGCAAGAAGTTCAACTTGTTTTTGCTTCACCATATGAGCTGGCAGCGTGTAGTTTATCATGTGCCCATTCCAAACCATGTTTCTATGTTTGTATAATGAGTTAATCTATCATTATTCTATTAAAAACAATTGTGTGTAGTTTATCATGTACCCGTTCCAAACCATGCTTCTATTATGTTTATATATATCCGAGGGTTTCCACTTTAGAGATTCAACTTGTTTTTGTTTCACCATATGAGCTGGCAGCGTGTAGTTTATCATGTACTCGTTTCAACCATGTTTCTATTATGTTTGTATAATGAATTAATCTATCATTATTCTATTAAAAACAATTGTTTGATTTTACTGAGAGGGTTATTTATTTCTTGAAATGATTACATTCTGATTTTTTATACTTACCCTTTCTCGTTCAGCTCCACTGAAGTATAGTTTGTAATTTGTTATCGTGAGAGAGCCCCGGATGGCCTCGGTAAATGGACAAAGATACGTCACATCTTTAGCTGCAATTAAAAAGAAATCGTAACACTTGATTATTCTTTGAAAAACAGGATATGATGGACCCAAAATAATCACTTGAAAAAGGAAATATTAACAGTGAGAATTTAATCAGGCATGGATACTAATAAAGTTTAAATAAACACGACTTCAAACGAGAGGTGAGGTAGTCAGTACCTTGTGCCGATTATTATTGAAGACTGAAAAAATAAACAACAAAACTTGCATCGCATTATTTAAATAAATGTTTGAATGCCAAGAAAAATAGCATAAACCCTGTTTTTTGCAGCCTGTAAATGTCAGCATTGGGAAATTACAAATCTGTTTATTATTTATTCATCACATCTACACATCGCAGTTAAAATGAATTGCATGGGATTTATAAAACAAAAATCAAGAAACATGGCATGATTATTACGACGATTAATTTACAAAACAATTTACAAATAAAAAAGTATGTTATTTTAAGAAATGACATTGCTCAAGGAGGATACTTTATTTATATGTTATTCAAAGTTTCTGTTAAAAAAATATTTGCTTTTTTATTAACCAGATGATGGTTTGCCATCTTTAATACTTTTTCTACTGTATGCTATTTTAAAGCAAGTCATCACTGTCATCCCATCTCCTCTTTTTAACAAACCAACAGGAAATTTGCAAGATGCAAAAAGCCCATCCAGGGATTCTAAAAAGGACATGCCTTGTGATTTTTTTTTTGTGGTTTTACGATATTTCAACAAAAACTTGTTTTTTGTCTCACTTTTGGATTAGTTTTATTCACACAATGGCTGAGTGAGAGTAAATACACAGTGGCTCAAGATGTTAGAAACATTATCGCAACATGTAGGCAGATTACCATTATGAGTGTCTGTAAAATCAATATATTTTTAATCCAATATGATCGAATTAACAATAAAAAAAAGCAGAAAAGTCATGTAATATGAGTTTCTAGGGCAGGTTTACAGCCATATAAAAAGTGCCAAGATTTATAAGAATTCTGAAGACACTAAACTGTTGCAAAGATAAAATAGACTGTCTGTTTGGACCCTGGCAAGTTCTACTCTCATGATAATCAACACTGTTCGTTATTTTTGAAATTTTTTGATTAAAAAAAAAATGAATTTAGCATTCCTATTTTGCAAAGACAAAATTAAGTTTGTATTTAATCCATGGCTAATTCCAATGTACTATAATTTAAGGATGGAGAAAATAGAAGTGGTAGTTGACTACATAAAAGGAAAAAAAAATTGTTTCAAGAATAGGATGTACTATAATTATGCAAGTTAATTTATTGGTTCTGCAATTTATAACTAAGGTGTAAAAAAGTGAATAATTTTATATCTTTTATTAACATTTTACCTAGCCATTATGGATCACTAACTGGGTATTTGACTGGCCTAATGCTAAATCAAACCTGACATCAGCTTGTTCAAATGCACTGAGTAATGTATCACTTTATTTTATGTTATCCTTCTAAAATTTTATAACACTAGCCCAATATTAAATTTGATTATTTCATGTTTTATAACTACTTATGTTAAATGTCGGGAAACAAATTAATGCTTGTATATATCGCCCTATTCGTCATACATATCAAACATTCGCAAGGATGTAGATAAAGATTCCATTTCCCAAAGTTGCATGCGGTTTATAGCAAAGAAATTGCCGCTGCAATGCTATTAATATTTGCAAGATGTGGGGAAGTTAGACTTCCCGATAGAAGTGACAAGTTGTATGAGGTACTCTTGTACGGATGTCACAGGATATAGCAATGGGTTATTCAAAGTCAGATGAATTAATACAGATAATGGTACAAACACTTAATACAGACATGTATAATAGTCAAAAGCATCACTTAAGAGTTGACAGAAATGCAGTAGACCTTATCATCAACCGTTTAAAAAATTATTTTCCTTAAACTTGACAGAGCCTTTGAATTTTCTTTTACTATAAATAAGTTTTAAGGCTTGTAGCATCAAAACAATTAATACATTGTTTGCCCTCTCCATCTGAAAATTTTAGGTTGGGAAGGACAGAGAGAAAATGTTTTTTTTTAAGTTTATTTCAAAAAAAAGAATGAAAAAATGAAAGGTTTTATTAAGTTTTCCATTTATTTTACTGAAATTAATTGAAGCTCAATTTAATTCACTAATAATATAGTAATAAAAACAATTAAAAATTAATGTTTAGCTCCAACCAGGGGAGCACTAGCTGGCCACACAGAATTTTGAAATATTTGGTTGCCCTTCGGATAGTTGCCCTCACAGTTTTTAGTTTTATCTTCTTCGCTCAGTCTCTAAGAGGCTTTCTATAAAAGCCTTAAAAAAGTTTTCTGGGCCATGCTGACTTGATGATAGTTAGCGTGATCCAAGACCTGGTTGCCTGTCAAAACACCACCAAATAAGTAAGCAATTGGGCAACCAATTATGCGAGCCCTGACTACAAAATAATAATTGATACTGGTAGATGGAAACTGAACACATGATTAAATTGTTTAGATAAAAGCCAAACATTTAATAAACTCACTTAACTATCGGTCAACAACAAAACTGAGCTTTGTAGAAAATACTAATTCAAATAAATTTCAAAGCAAATAAATTAATGCATGAGGATACTCTATAGCCAATTTGATTAGTTAAAAAGGAAGATATAGTGCTGGATATCATTAAGACAAGAGTAATTATTGTTAAATTTTATGAAAATTCAATTTTATTTTATTGAACAGTGCTTTAAAGAAAGGTATAAAAAGTCTCGCCTAATGACTAAGGGGAAACTTGATTATAAGAATCAGCAGAATTTAATGGAATCTGCAGAAACGCCCTTCCTCAACCACCTTTGTGAATTCACCTCATCTCAAATTATCTTTATTGCAATCTTGTTGGTTGGATGTTACAATTGTTCATACATAAAATCTACAGAAAATATAAGCAAATACATAAAATATAAACATTTGTAGATTCTATATCAATAACTAGAAGTACTCGGAGGGCGCAAGCCTCCGCCAAGCACCCGAAATTGCGAATGCAGCTTTCACCGTTTAAAATTTCGGAACACATAGTCCTTTGTTGCTCAATTTTTTGTGTGTACTACTAAGTTACGTACAGAGAGTATTTACGCTTGTATATGTATCCTTTTGCTCGTCTTTTTAAGCATTTTGAAATCTTTGTACACATAATATATAAGAATGATGAATAATAAATTGAATTGAATTGATAATTGAATATAATTTTTTTAGATCTTTTAGGTTACATCTAAGTGGCACTTGAGATTTAAACTTTAATATGAAGGATAAGCATCCTATAAATAAACATTGCTCCAAAAATGACACTGAAAATATAATATGGTACATTTTTAGCATAGATTCTTGTTGCCTTTAGTTGTAACTTGGCAACTGGATTTAATCAAGGCATATTAATAGTTTTTTTTTTAACTTTTACAAAGTTTACATAAAATTATAAGGCATAAAATAAACAAAATTTAATGCATGAAATTGTTCAATTAATTTTTACAAAGTTTAATCTTTAAGTTTTAAATATTTTATTTAGTATAATTATATGTGAGGTCTCACCACAAAATGAGTCTCATGGTAGGAAATAAAAAAATTGTGTTATTGGTACCTTCTAATAGAGCATAATATAAACTGTAATCTACACTTTAAATGATATTCATTAGATAAGTATGATCCAAAGATATGAGCATTTGAAGTTTTCATGTACGGAAATAAGGTTTTGAGTAAATCGCCCATAAAGAAGTTGAAAAATAATTAAAATACAAGACATCTTAGAAAATATGCATAAAGGACACAATTCTGGATGAACACTGCCCTAAAAAGTATAACGAAATATTAGTACCACAGTACTCACAATTGATTAAAACTAAATTTCTCAAAAATTTTATCTCAAACATATTTTAGTGACTATCTCAAATTGAAATCACCTACAGTACAATGTGACTCATTTTGTAGTGAGACCTCACATATATCTTTTTTTTATCTTCAAGTTGTCTTTATATGTTAGTATTCATTCATAATATTTATATAACAAACTTTATCCTGTATGTTGTAGTTCCACTTGTTTTTCCTTATTATCATTTTAATTTTTCGTTATTGTAATGTATTGCTTATTTTATGTTGTAGAAGGCCCCTTAGAATCAGCTTTGCTGGAAGGGTTACCCTCTAGAAATATTGTTGAAATAAATAAAGTCATTAATTTGTTTTTATCTGCCATGACAAATTTCTGTATTATTTTTATACTGTACAGTTCAATAACATTTATTAAATTAAATCTGAAATCTATGCTATATAACTATATTCCTATTTTTTTAAGAAGTATAATGACTTTTCTATTGTTTGCAACTATGGTAATAATTGAAAATTTATTTGAAAATTGCGGTTTAGATAACCCTTTCAATTAGTTCACTGCATAAAATACTTTGTTTCTGATTTGTTTGGCAAGCTATTTGATTGACTCGACATTTTGAATTGATAACAAATTTTACAACAATTTTATAAAACTTTTGATAAATGTTTGCCAAATATTCAATGATGATAAAATATTTTTTTAAATTTATCATATTTTTCTAAATAGATTTACATAATGCAACTTAATTAAGGTCCTTTCCTGAAGTCACAGAACTAGAAATTTATCATCGTGTCTCAGCAAAAATAACAAAGCTTGTTTAAACTCGATGATTAATGTAATTAGAATCCAACGCTAAATTCAGATGTCAAGTTTAGTAGAACAGTAGTATTTATAAATTATCAACTGTTAACACAAAAGTTGCTTTATCCAGTTAATATCCACAAACTTTGGTTTAGTAAAATTTTCCTTACATAGGGAATAGGTTAGCACAATGCAAATTTTTAAACACAGAAAACTCATGGAAATTGTCTAAACTGTCTTTTGAAAACCGTAAAACCAGAATAACAAATATTCTGCAATACGACTGAATTTTAATAAATATGATAGTCTTAAATTATTTGAACATAATGTCATTCTTCTTATCTGGGCCTTGAGACCGAAAATGCTGCTACTTAAATTTATTTATCTTCAGAATGGAAGCAGTTGGCGCAGCGGTTGTGGTTCAGAATCCAAATTAAGAGGTCAGGATTTCGAGACTCACATTTGCTAGTTCCTTGTGCGTTTGGGCAACGTACTTACATTTCGTTAAACTAACTGATTGTAAAATTGGACCAGCCTGGTCCAATTTTACAGCTGGGTGTAGCAAATTGCTATAAGTAACCTGAGATAGACAACTTTCATACATAGATGTATTATTTTATCGGCGAGATAGTGAACTTTCATAGAATGAATAGCCCCAAAATACAATTCAATGGAAGTGTCTACTATTGAAGGGCATGTCCAGAATCCAACCAATCAAATCATGTTACGTTGCCATGGCAAAATTATGCCCCCAATCTTTCAAAAAAGTTTCTGATTTATCAATAAATGGAAGTAAATTATATCAAAATATAAAGACTGACAACGTAAAATTTTAAAATAACATAAATAATTTTTATGAAAATTGAATGTTAAAAGTACAAATAATTATAAAACAATTATTATTATATTATTTAACTCAAACGTTTGTGAAGGAGGCTGGTGACCATCAATAGTAGGTGCCGAGACGGGATTGAAATTCGACAGTGTTAAGTTCACTATCTACAGTAGTGTAAATAATAAATCTATGGTTTTATACTGCACATGTATGAGCCTTTGCCCAGAAGATTTCCTTACTTTTAGTTTTAGATACAAAAGCATCAGACATAAAATAAAATTATTTCTAGGGAAGCAAAGTCATTTTTCAAGGAGCTATCTTAATATCTTATAGTGTCCAACCTAATTTTCAACCTTGTTTTTAATGACTAGATCAATGCTATTTTTAGCATAGGATATGATGGCTAAGTGAAAGTAATAAAAACATTAATTTTTGCATGAGAAACATTTTGTTTATATAATATATATTAATTTCTTCATAAACATTTCAAGGCAATTTATCATTTTGATTGTTGGTAAATTGGTTAAGTCCATTCAAAGGATGTTATGTTTTGTTCATAAATGGAGAGCGATTAATTAAGGAGTATTAGAAGATAAACAGAGCCAGCGTGAAACGAGTTTCTTCCATAAGTGATATTTTTTTAAGGGTATTATTAATTTTGTGTTTTTTTGTGTACAAAACCATGAAAATAAAAGCATCACAAATTTTAATTTTGTGAAATTTGAGTAGCCAAAAAAAATAAAAACTTGCAAATATTTTTATATACTTTACAACTGTAGTGTCACTGATTTTGATATGTTCTATGAAATGTGAAAAATTGTGTAAATGGTGTACTATTTTTAAATTTCAGGTAAAATTTTAGGTGATATTTATACATTGGCAGGTCCTCCATTAAGACACACTATGCAATTCCCTATAGAAATAATTATTTCCTTCTTCATGGAAAATATTCGTATAAAAATAGTTTTCTAATACTACCATTGTTACAAAGACCATATGCACAAAATGAATGTGAAGTGGTACGACTTTCATACAAAACATCAGGTTGTTATGAAATCCTTTGTCGGGTGTATACATGCTTTGTGTTCAAACTCGTGACTTGTAATTTCTCTTTATTACATGCAAATCTCCAAAGCACCTAAAATTTTAAATTATCTGTGCAATTCTGTTAACTCTTAAAACAAATTTAGTATACAGTTGAACCTCCCGTAAGCGGACACCCACGAGACTGGGAAAAGTATCCGCTTACAGAAGGTGTCCGCTTACGAGAATTGCTGCCGATAGAGGGCCAAAGTTGTAAAATTATGTATACATCCTTATGTTACAATTTCACGGCTTTCTCAGCACAAATGGCCTCTCAAATTTCCAGATGTCGCATTCTGGATTTTATTAAATATTTTTCATCATTTTTAAGATTGGTCCAATAATATTATTCTCAGCCATTACAGTACAAGGACTATTTTGTACAGAAATTTGTATTCGTTAAATACAAAAAAATCTCTAAATTTTTCGGGATGTCGGCTTATGGGAGGTAAATTTACACACAAAAATCCAAATTTTTAGACACAAAGTGTCCGCGTCGACTTACGAGAGGTACCAAATGCACTGATTAGATAGGAAGAACAAACGGGTCTTTGAATTAGTGTCCGTTATGGGAAGTGTCCGCTTAGGAGAGGTGTCCGCACAGGGAGGTTCAACTGTAGTTAAAACAACAGTGTTAACAAATCGAGTGTGTCACTGTATAAACCTTGCTATATTCTTAGAAGCTAATCCTCCAATTTTAAAAATAACACTATTTTGTATCACATTCAACAACTTCCAGTACATGTTTCAAGACGAGAAGTCCATATTTCCATCCTATCTTTAAAACTTAACTCACGATGCAAAGTGATAGTGTATTACCCCCTTTACACTGCCACCACAATTTTGTGATCATCGATGTACAATTGCGGGACCGGTTTGTAGTATAAATGGTGTAAAAATTTGATCAGGGTTTTACCGTCCCATGACGGTCCCGGGAAAGTGGAGCCAAATGCATTCAGATTTGATACTTTCCAGGATGCACCCGGGATGAACCAGGAGTGGCAGGGTAAACGGTTCTAATTTCAAGTTCTGAAATGGTTTATGGGTTTGCCAAGTGCAACAATTCTTTAGGACAGCTCCTAAATAACATGACACTGCATTCATGAATGTTAACATTTAAAGTATTTACCTATTCCTTCAATACGTTCTCCAACCAGTAGAGGACAGTCTCCAGGCTGGGCAAATTTTGCATTGGCTTCTCTTATAACTTGTACAACCTGGTGATAAAAAATAAAAGAAAATAATTATTATTATTCGGTTCATATAAAAATATTGGATAAAACAGTGATACATCCTTAAGATGAAAGTATTCTGTGAACACTTCTGCCACATCATCCAAGACTCAACAATTTTGTATTTAGTGTTTATTGTATCCGATTCCAAATACACAAACCAAAATGGAGTTAGTACTATACATTAGAACCCAACTTACCTTTAAACCAAAGTAAGCCATATTCTTTGAATAGGGACAGAGTATTCAAATATTTAAAATAATCCCATAAAAATAATGAGGAAAATCAAGAATTCTGCTGCTAATGACGGCAAAAAGCAACCCAGCATACCACTAGATGGCTAAAATTTGTGGACATTCCCACTTATAGTGGCAAATAGTGCCAAAAATGATGAGGCTTTAGACGTAGAAGTTTTCTAATACATTAAGAAGGCATAGTGCATTGTAAACAAATGGCAGTTGACCATATCATAATCTTTTTTTATTATTGCTTATCAACATCTGTCGATGAGTTATTATAACTCTTGTGACTAGGTGATCTTTTTTTAATCATCACCTGGAGTTATTAATAACACAGACAAATCATCACCTGAAGTTATTAATAACACAGACAAATTTAAGCCTATGAGCTATGACTTAGTTTGAATTTTAAAAATATTCCTTCAGCTTTAATACAACTTTACTAATTTTATTTTATCTCTGCAGTCTACCACCTGAACAAGTCTGAAAATGAAGTTTTAGGAATAGACCATATACTAGGTAAGAACTTCACAGGGGCATAGACACGTTTGCAAAATTGGAGGGGGGCCTTAACCAGTTAAAGTCCAGTTTTGCCTCAGCCCCACCATGGGGCTTGAGACAAGAAAAGTTTGAAATTTAGAATCTCTAGAAGACTGGAAATGATACTTTGATGGAGCATTTTGGCGAAATATTTACAAAATTTAGTATTTTTTTTTATATTTTTGGAAAATTGGGGGGTGGGGGAGGCTTAAGCCCCCAAAGCCCCCACTGTATACGCCCATGCTTCACCCATTGTCGGGGTTGGAACTTAGCAGTAAGAAGTACTTTCCAAGGTACTACATAGGTTCACTTCTACAGTGTTAATCAACTGTCTATTATTATTATTGTTATTATTAAAATTTATATAGCGCACATTTATACAGTTGTACATATAATCAGCGGCGCTTTACAAACATCATTTATGATATACAAAAAAATAGATATAAAATAATTTGGTGTGACAAAGATGCAAATAGGGCCTAAAGGTAACAGATTACAAAATTACATATTAGATATTGTAAGCCTGATTGAAATAGTGGGTTTTAGGGATATTTTAAATTGGTAGTAGCTAAAGGACAATAGACCAAGTAACACCTGAACACATGATTTTAAGACTGAAACATGACAGCAAGAATAGCTTTCCAAGGAACCGTAGTACACAGTAGAATGCAGCGCTTGCTTCGGACAGAAGGACATGATATGATTCTAAGGGCGTAGAAGTCATATGAATTATATAACATCTAGTCCACAGAGCCTTGAGACTCTACTGTATAAGGCACTATATAAAAATCTAACTACTACTACTATAGTACTATTACTACTAACAGCCATTTAAATATTCAATCTTATACTGTTTTCAGAAAAAAGACCATGAAACAGGCAAGGACTGCCCACTAAGAACAGGTACCTGTCAACTTAAATAATACTAGCTTAAAAATGGATGATAATATGAAAATAAAAAAAAACATTTAAATACAAAAGAATGTCTGAACGATTTAAATACTAACACTTAATTTTTTTTTAAATTTAAAATTTGGTTGTATCCTGAACATAGTTAACACCAGAGATAACAAAGACATTCTTATAAAATAAACTTTAATAATATAATGGTAAATTACTAAATTGGTATTCAAAAAATATTTATTAGATAAAAAAAGTTAAACTTACACTATCATACACTTTATTAGTCTGTACCCCGTAAGTACTAAGTGCTGGAACACTATTTTGTTTTTTTAAGATAAACTTCCGTACACTCCTTCTGACAGACCAACGACTAGATTTTCCAAATTTACCGTACCGCTGATTCTCCATGACGACTTGTTTGAAGTCCATAATTATTGGTTCATAAAAATTAACGCATAAGTTTTATAATAGTGTATTCCTGTTAAGCAACAATTACTGTAGGTAGTACAAGAACAATGTTGAATATGTTCGCCTACAACCGACCTGTTACTAACTGCAATCAATTGAAACAGGCCAACATTCATATAATGCAACAACTATAGGTATGCCGTCACAGTGTCACATGTTAGAAACTACTTCCTTATTTGGATTATATGTCCTTGGTTGGGTCACACTTGTGGCTTTTTATTGGTTGGATAAATGACATCAATGGCATCAACTATTTTTCAAAATTTATGGGTAAATTTTAAATTAAGCTTTGAACACTTTCATTTTAAATCATTTTATATTGTAAAAATCATTTCTAACTAGGTCAGATTTTTACACTTTGATAGATTTTAATGAGGTGATATACCACCTAACAGTTATAAGAAAAGATTAAAATATTAAAATTAAATTTCAAAATATTACCTCATTTGTTATTATTTATACTTAACTCTTTGCATACAAACCTTAGGAAAACAGCACATGAAAACTTGAGGTTTATCATCATCTATTTCATTTTGAGATAATTATTGTTTTTAGGAATTTATACTGTAAATTAATGGTTTTTGGTCTTTTCTGAATTTTAATCAATTTTCATAACAACCAAAGTTACTTCGTTAAAATCGGAAGTTACCAAACAGAAGCAATCACTCAAAATAGTATGGAATTTTGAAGTTTCTTTACAAAGTGGAAATACGTATGAACGTAATAGCTCAAAATAAGACTTATACAGTAAAAATGAATGTCTCCATTTCCTCATGTAGATATACCCTACCAGGGCTGTACCCAGGTTTTGAAATGGGGAGGAAGGTGATCAAGAATTTTGGATCCCACTTTACTGGCAGCAGGCAAGTCAACTGGTTTTTAGCTTGACAACAAAAAAACCCACTTATTTTGCCATTTTGGGTGGTTTTACGGGTTTTCCATTAAATTCGGGGAATTACCGTATATCAATCGTTTTTACTACCCACCCTTACATTGCACCCTACATTGCTTCCACCCACCCTTGGATTTTCTAGCTACATCCCATGTATCATGTCAATTAGATTTTGGTGGGAAAAGTAGACATTTCTTTTAATTGGGAGGGGGATATATATCCGCACCCATCGCCCATTGTACCCCCTCAATACAAGCCTGTCTACTATAAGCCCACTAATCTTGAAAATAGAATCATAGTTTTTAATTGGTTTATAGCCAGGTTTAAAAAATGTGCTGAGTAACTCATTTTATGTATTTATGTTGGCTACCAAAATCAGTGAGGTAATTCCCAAATCCCTAAAGAGATTTTACCAGTCACATGTACTTACATAAGAAACTAATGTAATGTAACATAATTAGATTTATATAGCGCCTTACACAGTAGAGTCTCAAGGCACCTAACAATGCATACCCTGAAATATATTGGGGATTTCCAAATCATCCATTGAATACATATAAAATAGTATATAATAGTATAATAATACTGTAATCTGTTTAGTCATAAACTACAGTTTAATTTAAATGATACAAAATCAAGCAGCCCTCAAAATTAAGATAAAAATACATCGGCAGTAAATTTGACTGCGCTATTTGCAGTTAAACTTGCCCAAGTCAAATTATTTCGAAGTCAAATTTATTTTTCATGACATTTTGAGTTGGACTTATAGAATGGTTTAAACAAATGTGTGGAATAACTTATTTTATGTCTTTATGTTGGATTGGATTTTACCAGTCACATGTACTTTGCATAAGAATGCATCTAATACATGATGCATACCCTGAAATAGATAGTGGAGATTTCCAAATCACACATTATTAAAGAAAATGAAAGACAACTGAGAAGTTGCACGTACGTAGTATACTGTATTGCTTGGAATTACATAACCTTTCACAACAACTGTAATTATTAAGTCTAAAAAAAAAAGCACACAAGAGTAAAGGATATATTTAGACGTATTGAAATTCTTTTTGCCAAAATACTTGACTCTTCTGCCTCGTCTTCTATTTATCACGCAATTTTCACTCATTTTAAGATCACTAATTTTGAATCTAGAAAAAAATTCTTTATGCACTCCAGTCTCCCCAATGTCACGCACGTTCTTCTGTTCTTTGTGGCCATCGCAGTTTGGCCTTTCTTCTTATACTTGTTCGCACTACCCGTTTTAAATCCTCCTTTTTACCCTATGCCCTTTAACTATCTTATGACCTTGCTCTTGACCCTTCTGAAACTTCCATTAAAGACATAAAACTTGCTCTCTTTAATCATTAACACCGCACCCCCGCCTTTACATTTACAATTACACTGTATATATTGATTGTTATGTACAATTACACTGTATAAATTTATTGTTAAGTATTGTCTTATGTACTGTTGTAATTTGAAGCGGATAATAGCCAATAGCCGACTTCAGTAGCAATAAAAATCTTGAATCTATACATCATTCATTGCAAAACAAAAATGGAGACGGGCTGGTTATCTGGCAAGAATAAAAGAAAATAGATGGACTATAAAAACGATAGAATGGTACCTAAGCGGCGGAAAAAGGAAAAGACCGAAAAGAAGATGGATGGACGACCTAAATACGCCGAGATATATGGCAGTAGCCAGAGACAAAAAAAGATAGAAAAGTTTAGAGAAGGGATACATCCAACAGTGGACTGACACATCCTAATACACAAAATAAAAAGTAGTTGACTGTGATTATTCCAAAATAACATGGAATTTCAATATAATGCAACAGTAAAATATAATGTATACCACCAGGCTAATAACATGATTGTTTTAGACAGCTGGATATTTCATTCTTTCTTGGATTTACTATAGAATTTCCTACATTACCAAATTAAAATGCTGAAGTTACCATACAGCACAAGACAGAAATACAATTGGAACAAATTTTCAAATTTTGCATGAAATACATTTTTCAATATTGCTTGAAATTCCAAAGCCTTTCACAACAACTGCAATTATTAAGCTACAATAAAATAAGAAGTAGTTATGATCACTATTCCAAAATAACATGGAATTTCCATATAATGCAACATAAAATATGTACCACCAAAAATGATAGCTAATAAAGGGTATTTCTATGATTTACACAATCTTAGTAAATTATTTCCACACTTTTTTGGCCAACGTAAAACACATCCCTGAAATATAATACTGTTGGCCCAACGGTTTCCTGTAAAAGCAAGTAAAGGCGCCCATATGTACATAAGCATTACAGTGTGGAATTAGTCTTGATCTAAACACCTACACTTCCCAAGCTACAGGAAGCAGAATGGGTATGTTACGCACCCATTGATTCTAATTTGGTATCTATTGTTGAACTTTTAATGACATTCAACCGTTATTTGTGGTTACCATGTTCTTGGCAAATCTCATCGGAATTAAACTACTAACTCAACATTATTATTATCAACACTTACTATAGTGCTCATAACTGTAAGAAATACATTCTTTGATGCTTCACAATCACATAAAAACTGTATTAAAGACATTAACACATTTAATTAAAAGTATAATAAACCACAGGCCTACGTCCGCCGACGTTCCTATGCTCACAGTGCATGCAGTTGAATTAATAATACAGTAAACCTCCATGTGACCATAGACCCCTTGCTAGAATGTCAGTATTAGTGGTCCTTAATGACCCAGTATATGTGCATTAATATTCATTTTTTAATGCT